>JBAKBP010023520.1:0-36791 GCA_037953745.1 Lithodes maja
CTGTATAGTATTGTACACATATAATAGGTACTGTATAGTATTGTACACATATAATAGGTACTGTATAGTATTGTACACATATAATAGGTACTGTATAGTATTTGTGCACAGTCGGCCTAATAAGCGATGTCTCGGCACCAAGTATATTCTGTTCTATATAATTTGTATCAGCAATATCTAAATAGGATTTCTTAATTTCGAGTGAGATATACCAATATGTTCCTACACTTGCCCACCCTATTTAACTATACTATTTAGTATTAAGTCTTTATGGGTTTATTATCCATTATTATATCGGGTTGTCATTATAATAAATCCGGTATATCTTGTAGTTAGTTAAATGACGCATTGGTAGATAAGATAACTGCGTATGCGTCATATTCGGGAACCTGAGGATCCCTCGCTCCATGACAAACCAGAATCGCTTTAGCTACGACCTCACCAAGATCTCCTAGCCGCTCCAATACAACCACATGTTTCCTGCTAAGTCATCCTAATTCTTATATCTTAGTGGCCACTATATCTTCTATCTATTCCTACCACTATCATTGAGCTATCTATCCCTATCAACAAATAAAAGTAAGTTAACTCCTGTGAGTTTATAGGTAAATTCCGCTTTGTTTACTATCGAATTCTCACAATAGCTACGTAAAAAATAACAGAAATAAAAAGCGGAATAGGCCCATTAACTAGAGATGATCAAAAGTGGCAGCCGACATAGATATTGCAAATACACTTAACGAATATTTTTGTCCTTTTTTACAAACGAAGTAAAGAATAATACAAACCATAGGGCACTAACAACGCAAGAAATAGGAAACTTTACTATCAGTGCGAGTGAAGTATTATGTAAATTAAATATCAACAAGACTCCGGGGCCTGATAATTTTCATAATATAATAGGGTAATACTGATGTTTTGGACCGCCAGTTAGCCCATCGATATTTTTAGGCCTAATAGGTCCGGTAGAGCATATACATCATTGCTATATATGTCATTAAGAGCTGAAATGTGCTATAAGGGAGAACAAACAAAATGCTAAAATACAGTATACTGTTAAACAATGTTTTTTCAGCCAGTACCCAACCAGCGGGGGTGTGGGGGCAGCAGCTCCCACCCATGTACTAGGTTAGGTTAGGTAAGGTTGTTAGGTTAGGCTAATAGCCTAGCACATTAAAAAAAATAAAAAAATAAAAAAATAATAATAATAATAATAGCCTAACCCAACCAGCGGGGGTGTGGTGGCGGCAGCCCCCACCCATAATACTAGGATAGGTTAGGTAAGGTTGTTAGGTTAGGCTAATGTCTTCCCAAAGTTGACTATATTTATAACATAAGATATTAGGCTACCCACTCCACCCCGTGAAATCCGAGCCAGCTTTCGTCAAAAGTTGGCTCGGGTATTCACAAAATTGGGTTTTATGGGTTTGCAATTTGGGAAAACCCGAGCCAAGTTTTGATAAAAAACGCTATATTACTGTATTTTTACGCTTTTAACCCCTCATTTTCCCTGAACTTCATAGCCCTCCCCACTAGTGGGGGGCGTGTTTTTAGATTGTTGGATAATGGGTAAATACTCATTTCAGCTCCTCTTCAGTATAAAACAACAGTATATCTGAAGGAAAAAATAAAAAATACAAACTAAAACTTACTGAAATCGCTGTCGGTCCAAAAAGTCAGGTTTACCTATAATAGTAAAACAAGTAAAAGAAGAAATATGCGAATCCCTGACCATTACCTTTAACTCACCACTACAGCAGGGTTGCGTCCCGAATGATTGGAAAACAGCCAACATTACACCCATTCACAAAAAGGGTGATCGAGCCAAAGCTAGTAATTACAGACCTATAAGCTTAACGTCAGTAATAGGAAACATTCTTGAAATTATTTTAAGGATAATATAGTTGAGTGTCTTGAATATAATGAATTAATAAGAAACAGCCTGCACGGATTTAAAACCAGAAAATCGTGCCTAACAAACCTCCTCGAATTTTATGATAAATTGTTTACCTTTAATGACTCAACTAAGGCGCTTGACATAGTCTACCTAGATTTTCAAAAAGGCGTTTGTTAAGGTACCTCACAATAAATTATTAGAGAAATTAGAAATGCTCGGAATAAAGGGTAATATATATCAATGGATTAAAAGATGGCTTGCAAACAGAAAGCAAAGAGTTGTTATTAATGGTGTAGAATCAGATTGGGTGCCTGTTACCAGTGGTGTGCCTCAGGGATCGGTCCTTGGTCCGACTTTGTTTATCATATAAATAAATGATATTGATGTAGGTCTGAATAACTTTATCTCCAAATTTGCTGACGATACAAAGATAGGGAACATAGTCTTGAATGAGGAAGACAGATATAGCCTACAGTCCGACTTAAGGAAAATAGTGGATTGGTCAGGAAAGTGGCAAATGCCCTTTAATGTTGACAAATGTAAATTTTGCACGTTGGTTCAAAAAACAAAAAGTATGACTATCAAATGAAAGGCCAACTAATAATAGCAAACTCTAAGGTTAAAGATCTCGGGGTTATAATATCAGAAAACCTAAAATCCTCAGAGCAATGTGCGGCTGCGGCAAATAAAGCTAACAAAGCCTTGGGATTTATCAAAAGAAATTTTACCTATAAAAACGAAAACATTATTTTGCCGTTATTCAAATTCATTGCTAGACCCCAACTTGAATAGGCATTCAGTTCTGGTCCCCGTATCTCAAGAAGGACATTACAAAATCGAATCTGTGCAGCGTAGAGCAACTAAACAAATTCCCTCTCTGAAAAACAAGCCATATTATGAAAGATTAAATAAATTTAATTTGTTCTCGCTAAAGAAAAGGAGGTTGCGAGGCCAACTTATCGAGTGTTTTAAGATGCTCAAGGGATTTGACAGAGTAGATGTCAGTGCACTGTTCACGTTTAATAATAATGTTGCAACCCGAGGTAATGGAATTAAATTAATTATAAAAAATCATCATTAGATATGACACGCAGTTTCTTCACATATAATGGGGTTAAAGAGTGGAATAGTTTACCAAGTGAAGCGGTCGACAGTAATTCTATTGATACGTTTCAGAAAAGACTGGACGAGCATATAATGAAGATTGGTTTAATATGAATTAATCAGTAGGCATGTATAATTTCCTTTTCAAACTAATTTTTTCCTATACTATATAAACACTTTCCTTGTGGGCATTTCCCGACCCATAAGGTTACACTTCATCCTATTTTCCGGCACAGCTTTTTAGCCGGAGGCGGTGGAGGGTGAGGAGAGAGCCTTCTACAGTACTGTATAATTTTTTCACTATAAACTGTCCCTGTCTATTAGTATTAAGGCCGGACCACCTAGTTGGGACCGCAAGGTCTGTGTGATCTGAGTATCTGTGTAACTCTGTATAACTCTCTCTCTCTTTATGGCATCGACCTCGTTCCTGTGGCTCAATATCCCTTTGCATATTTTATATTGGGAGGCTCTGTCGTGGGGCTTCCAATTGGGAGGCTCTGTCGTGGGGCTTCCAATTGGGACTGTCGTGGGGCTTCCAATTGGGACTGTCGTGGGGCTTCCAATTGGGACTGTCGTGGGGCTTCCAATTGGGACTGTCGTGGGGCTTCCAATTGGGACTGTCGTGGGGCTTCCAATTGGGACTGTCGTGGGGCTTCCAATTGGGACTGTCGTGGGGCTTCCAATTGGGACTGTCGTGGGGCTTCCAATTGGGAGGCTCTGTCGTGGGGCTTCCAATTGGGAGGCTCTGTCGTGGGGCTTCCAATTGGGAGGCTCTGTCGTGGGGCTTCCAATTGGGACTGTCGTGGGGCTTCCAATTGGGAGGCTCTGTCGTGGGGCTTCCAATTGGGACTTTTTTGGTAATTTGTGACTGACATATATTTTTCCTCTTTTACTTATATTTCTTTGTTATTTCTGTGTGTGTGTGTGTGTGTGTGTGTGTGTGTATCTGTTCTCTCTCTCTTTATAAGTTGGCCAAGCAAGTGAAAACAATAGCCAGTCTGGTATATGTCATGGGTGTCTTTCTGGTATATGTCATGGGTGTCTTTCTGTTATATGTCATGGGTGCCTTTCTGTTATATGTCATGGGTGTCTTTCTGTTATATGTCATGGGTGCCTTTCTGTTATATGTCATGGGTGTCTTTCTGTTATATGTCATGGGTGCCTTTCTGTTATATGTCATGGGTGTCTTTCTGTTATATGTCATGGGTGCCTTTCTGTTATATGTCATGGGTGTCTTTCTGTTATATGTCATGGGTGTCTTTCTGTTATATGTCATGGGTGTCTTTCTGTTATATGTCATGGGTGTCTTTCTGTTATATGTCATGGGTGCCTTTCTGTTATATGTCATGGGTGTCTTTCTGTTATATGTCATGGGTGCCTTTCTGTTATATGTCATGGGTGTCTTTCTGTTATATGTCATGGGTGTCTTTCTGTTATAATTATGTCATGGGTGTCTTTCTGTTATATGTCATGGGTGCCTTTCTGTTATATGTCATGGGTGTCTTTCTGTTATATATCATGGGTGCCTTTCTGTTATATGTCATGGGTGTCTTTCTGTTATATGTCATGGGTGCCTTTCTGTTATATGTCATGGGTGTCTTTCTGTTATATGTCATGGGTGTCTTTCTGTTATATGTCATGGGTGTCTTTTAAGGGGCTAGTATTTTTTTCTTTTTCTATTAATCAATTTATTCATATATTTGTTAAGTTTCCTCGCTAGACCTCCCTCAAACTTAAAAAAACACCCTCCCTCAAGACAAATGTGTACCTTTATCGTTAGAAAAATGTCCTGGCCGAAGGTCGGTTCCTCTTATTATTACAGGCTCGCTATCACTCGCCAGGAAAAAATCTACCTAGATGGCACGAATTGGAGCTAAAGATGTTAAAATCGCCAAATTAATGGGCCGAACGTCTTACAATGTCACCACTAATGGGGCTAAACACGAGGGAGAAGTGGTCCAGAAAAACGACCCCTCTTCCCTTAAAGGTAGTATACGATTTATTTTCTGAACAAAATAATGATAAACTATGCGATTGGGTAATGTTATAATTATATTGATCATATTTCGGGTCTATTTCTTTGTTAATATGATCTCTCCCTTAATTAACGTCATACCATCTACAATTTATACATTTATTCCTCATACAGCACTTACTTGGTATACTGCCAATCTTTGTTTGACCATTTTATGTGTACACCATTTCGTATAGTGATCCTTCCTATTAGACGTGTCTTCACTGAGAGCTAGAGTTTGCCGAGACCTCTCTGATTCATAAGAGAACCCTCCTTAGCTGTGTAAAATCGTCTAATGCTCGCGTAAAAATAGTATTATAAGCATGATCAAATACTGAACAGGCTAAATGTATTCAGTATCATATCATACTTAGTAAAATTAGGTAGTTAGCAAGTAGGTATGTTGTAGTGGTCGTACTACTGGGCTGGCAAACCTTGAATCTCGGTTCAGTACCCGTTGTGTCAATAGACAGATATTATTGGGATAGTATTTGTCCTGTACTTGGGTTCAGTGCACCTCCAGTCCACAAAGTTGACTGGCATACCATAAGAACATTCTTGTTGGTTTAGTTACATTAGTACTGTGTGAATATTCCCATATTAAAAAAGTGTGATATTAGAAGCAAATTGTGAGTGAGAACTTCAACAGGTGGCATGAGAGAGTAGGTAGTCCGAGATTGTGAATAGAGACAACGAGACAGTGGTGTTGCAGCTTCACATCGCACACCTAACTCATCACATTCAGCAATGAATATAAATTCTATAAACAAATATAGAAAGCCTATTCCTGGTGGTAGAGTTGAAACATTAAACAAACACTCAATTAGAACTTGCTGTTAGTATGCTATTAGTATTGCTGGTGGTAGAGTTGAAACATTGAACAAACACTCCATTAGAACTTGCTATTAGTATTGCTGGTGGTAGAGTTGAAACATTGAACAAACACTCCATTAGAACTTGCTATTAGTATTGCTGGTGGTAGAGTTGAAACATTGAACAAACACTCCATTAGAACTTGCTATTAGTATTGCTGGTGGTAGAGTTGAAACATTAAACAAACACTCCATTAGAACTTGCTATTAGTATTGCTGGTGGTAGAGTTGAAACATTAAACAAACACTCCATTAGAACTTGCTATTAGTATTGCTGGTGGTAGAGTTGAAACATTAAACAAACACTCCATTAGAAGTTGCTGTTAGTATTGCTGTTAGTATTGCTGGTGGTAGAGTTGAAACATTAAACAAACACTCCATTAGAACTTGCTATTAGTATTGCTGGTGGTAGAGTTGAAACATTAAACAAACACTCCATTAGAACTTGCTATTAGTGTTGCTGGTGGTAGAGTTGAAACATTAAACTAACACTCCATTAGAACTTGCTATTAGTATTGCTGGTGGTAGAGTTGAAACATTAAACAAACACTTCATTAGAACTTGCTATTAGTATTACTGGTGGTAGAGTTGAAACATTAAACAAACACTCCATTAGAACTTGCTATTAGTATTGCTGGTGGTAGAGTTGAAACATTAAACAAACACTCCATTAGAACTTGCTATTAGTGTTGCTGGTGGTAGAGTTGAAACATTAAACAAACACTCCATTAGAACTTGCTATTAGTATTGCTGGTGGTAGAGTTGAAACATTAAACAAACACTCCATTAGAACTTGCTATTAGTATTGCTGGTGGTAGAGTTGAAACATTAAACAAACACTCCATTAGAACTTGCTATTAGTATTGCTGGTGGTAGCGTTGAAACATTAAACAAACACTCCATTATAAGTTGCTGTTAGTATTGCTGGTGGTAGAGTTGAAACATTAAACAAACACTCCATTAGAACTTGCTATTAGTATTGCTGGTGGTAGAGTTGAAACATTAAACAAACACTCCATTAGAACTTGCTATTAGTATTGCTGGTGGTAGAGTTGAAACATTAAACAAACACTCCATTAGAACTTGCTATTAGTGTTGCTGGTGGTAGAGTTGAAACATTAAACAAACACTCCATTAGAACTTGCTATTAGTATTGCTGGTGGTAGAGTTGAAACATTAAACAAACACTCCATTAGAACTTGCTATTAGCATTGCTGGTGGTAGAGTTGAAACATTAAACAAACACTCCATTAGAACTTGCTATTAGTGTTGCTGGTGGTAGAGTTGAAACATTAAACAAACACTCCATTAGAACTTGCTATTAGTATTGCTGGTGGTAGAGTTGAAACATTAAACAAACACTCCATTAGAACTTGCTATTAGTATTGCTGGTGGTAGAGTTGAAACATTAAACAAACACTCCATTAGAAGTTGCTATTAGTGTTGCTGGTGGTAGAGTTGAAACATTAAACAAACACTCCATTAGAACTTGCTATTAGTATTGCTGGTGGTAGAGTTGAAACATTAAACAAACACTCCATTAGAACTTGCTATTAGTATTGCTGGTGGTAGAGTTGAAACATTAAACAAACACTCCATTAGAACTTGCTATTAGTGTTGCTGGCATGAGATTTACAATGGCATTGGTCAAGATAAAACGGTTGTAGGAAGATACAGAAGTCTCAAGTCTTATCTCTCTCTCTCTCTCTCTCTCTCTCTCTCTCTCTCTCTCTCTCTCTCTCACTATTGAGCTACAAAGTTACCAGTGTTATTCTTTCCTTTCAGTTCTTGCTTGCTCGCTCACTTGCCCTTCTGCTATTATTCTACTATTGATTTGAATATAAATCAAACCTTTTAATTGAACCAGGAATTGTAATGCCCTGGATTCATCGTATACTGACAATGTTAAAGGAGTTATCACATGGGCGCTTTTTATATCAATTATTATAGGCAATCGTACGAAGTACAAAGAAGTACAAAGGAAATCAAGCAACAACATATATAGCAACCCCTCCAGACTGCTTGTCCTCTAAAACACTGATAATCAAGTGTCCAAACAGTGGGTAGAGTGGGTAAGGGAAAATTGGAAAGGAAACTACTGCCCTGGAACTGATGTTTGTGGCAGGATTGGGAGAAGTTATTAGAGGACAGTTGGGTTAGTAACATAACATAGTTATATGAGATTTGTCATGTATCTGGGAGAAATAGAGTAACATCTTAGTAATTTATTAATGCAATAATCCTTGATGAATCTGAGGGGGAAAATAAAGTTATTAATTTACAAATGTAGTCAGACGCGAGTTTGAGGCAAGATGCTTGTCTAGGCGAAGTTTAAAAAAATCAACGGTGCTGCAGTCTATAACTTCTGGGGGAAACGCCATTCCACAAATTGACAACTCGACTGAAGAAAATGTTCTTAGATTAGTGCGAGTTAAAAGATTTACCAATAACTGTGTAACCTTCTCTTCGCGTGTAATTAGATTGGTCGAAAGTGAAGTACTTACTACAGTTTATATTGTCGATGCCTTTGATGATTTTGAACACTTAAATTAAGTAGCCTCTTAATATGTGCTGGGTTAAAGGAAATATATTTAATTCTATAAGACGCTCCTCGTATGGTTTGTTCTTTAGGCTGGGTATCATTTTGGTAACTCTACGTTGAACTTGTTTTAGCTTGTCCATATAATTTTGGTAGTAAGGGCACCAGGATTGAACGCAATATTTCAGGAGAGGGCGGACTAAGGAATTGTAAAGAGTTAGGATTACATCTTTGGATTTATGCTCAAATGACCTGCCATTAAGCCCATTATTTTGTTTGCCTTCTTAACAACTTTTGTACATTGTTGACTGGGTTTTAGATTACTCGATAGTGTTACTCCCAGATCAGTTTCTCTGTCTACACTCTCAAGTTGGGGTGCCATTCATTGAATAGTTTGCTTTCTCATTTCGGTTTCCGATATGGAGTACTTTACATTTATCTGCATAGAAACTCATTTGCCAAATTTGAGCCCATGACAAATAATGTAGATTGTGTTGCATATCTTCAACTTGTTCTTTTGAAAGTATGCTATTTGCAATTTGTATATCGTCTGCAAACTTTGAGATTGCACAGGTGAGACCTCATCTATGTCGATGATGTATACTAGGAAGAAAATTGGCCCTAGTACCGATCCCTGGGATACCCCACTACTTACATTGATCCATTTAGATGCCTTACCGTTCATGACTATTCTTTGCTTTCTGTCACTGAGCCAATTTTCTATAATTTCAACACAAAGTCTTGTATTCCATGTGCTACTAGATTTATCAATAAACGTTTGTAGGGAACTTTGTCAAAGGCCTTTTGAAAATCATGGTATGCAATATTTACAGCTTTAGTCTCATCATATAATTTGAGGATATCGTGGAACAAGTCTAAGGGGTTTGTTAAGGAGGTACGTTTGTTAGAAAGCCTGTTGAGTATCTTTAAGTATGTTGTTTTCCTCTAAGTGATTTACGAGTCTGTCTCTTATGAGTGTTTCTAGCATTTTACATACAACTGAGGTTAAGCTAATTGGACAATAGTTACTGGGTAATGATCTGCTGCCTTGTTTTTATATCGGTGTTACGTTCCCGAGCTTCCACTAATCAGGCATAGTCCCAAACTGCAATGATTTATTGAAAAGCAATGTCAGTGGTTTGGAGAGCTCATCCTTAGCCTCTAGGTGAGATCGTATTAGTTCCAGGCGATATATTTACCTTGCGTTTATCAAAACATTTCAATATTTCTCTCTCTGTAATGCTGATATTTCTTAGAACGTCAGAATTATCAATCTGAACCGGCGATGCTGCGTGTATATCATTAAGGTCTTCTGTTGTAAAAACTGATATAAAGAAGGTATTGAGGGCATTACTCATTTGTACTTCGTCTTTGATGTATTCTCTATTTTCATCGACTAACGGTCCAATGGTTTAAGTAACTACTTTCTTCTTTCAGATGTAACTATACCATTAATATGAGTTTGTTTTACTTTGATTCGTAACATGTAACTCCAGGGTCTTTTTACTTTGCTTAACTGTTTGGCTTTGCCTCATAGTTCTACAAATTTCACTCGTTTTTCGTCATTTCGTGAGGATTTGATTCTATGATTAGATTAGCGATCATTTTAGCATGCAAGCAGTCCGAAATATCTTTATTCCACCATTTAGGCTTATCATTATGGACTGTACGCCATATTTTCGATGGTATGCACTATGCAGTTTTACACTGCTTTTAAATATGTGATTGTGAAAAATTCCCATGATGTATGTATGTCGTGATTGCTAAATAGAACGCTCCAGTCAATTTCTTTAAACATTGCTCAAAGTTTACGGAAGTTTGCTTTCTTGAAATTAGGGACATTCTCGATGCTGCTATTGTTATCTGGGAGCTTGGAAATGTAAGTTCCATAGCATTTCAACTAGCTTATATAATATACCTTCGATTTTGTTCGCGATACCAATGCAAAAACAAAAACAAATAATAATAAATAAAAAAATATATAAATATATATATATATATATATATATATATAAAACAATCCCAAAATAATACGATAAAAGGTTGGTTGTAGACAATTGCCGTCAACATCGCTGATGTGACCTCGGCTGTACTTCCGGTTGCTGCCATACATCTTCCAGGCTGTAATGAGGTTGGTCATGACACCAGAATAAATACTAGTCCTTGGCTTCAGTGATCACAGAGTCTGAGAAATTGTGGAAGTAGTGTGAGTAGTTTTGTGATGGCTAATATTCTATGTTCTATATTCTATGTATTATTAACCCCTTCAGTACCGGTTACGTCATTTTCATCATAATCTGGACAGTATTAGACGACTGTATTCAGTTTGAAAAGGGCCTCCAGTAATTAACAGGTTTCCTACCATCTCACTTAACCACTTTTGCGACCACAAATCTTTCTTAAGCTGAACACAATTGTCTGAAGATAGCTAGAATCAAATACAGACGACGTTACCGGTACAGAAGGGAGTACAAAGGAAATCAAGCAACAACAGGTCTAGTGACCCTTCTAGGCTGCTTGTCCTCCAAAACACTGAGGATCAAGTGTCCAAACAGTGGTTTAGAGTGGGTAAGGGAACATTGGAAAGGGAACTACAGCCCTGGAACTAATTTCCGTGGCAGGATTAGGAAGTTAGTAGGGGACAGATGGGTTAGTAACTGAGGGGAGGATAAAATAAAGTTATTCATTTTCAAACGCAGTCAGTTGCGGGTTTGATGCGAGATATTTGTCTAGGCGAAGTTTAAATGAATCAACGGTGCTGCAGTCTATAACATCTCGGGGAAGCCCATTCCATAAGTTGACAACTCGATTGAAGAAGACATTTTTAGCTTCGTGTGAGTTAAAAGATTTACCAATAATTTTGCACCTGCTTCCCCGCGTGTAATTAGATTGGTAGATAGTGAAGTACTTACTACAGTTCATATTGTCGATGCCTTTGATGATTTTGAACACTTGAATTAAGTCGCCTTTTAATCTGCACTGGGTTAAAGGAAATAGATTTAATTCTCTAAGACGCTCCTCGTATGGTTTGTTCTTTAGGCTAGGTATCATTTTGGTAACTCTATGTTGAACTCGTTCTAGCTTGTCTATATCTTTTTGGTAATAAGGGCACCAGTATTGAACGCAGTATTCCAGAAGAGGGCGGACTAAGGAATTGTAAAGGGTTAGTATAACGTCTTTGGATTTATGCTCAAATGACCTACCTATAAAGCCAATTATTTTGTTTGCCTTCTTAACAACTTCTGAACATTGTTGACTCGGTTTTAGATTACTCGATATTGTTACTCCCAGATCGGTTTCTCTGTTTACATTCTTAAGCTGAGTGCCATTCATCAAATAGTTTGCCTTCTCATTTTGGTATCCGATATGTAGTACTTTACATTTATCCGCATTGAAACTCATTTGCCAAATTTGGGCCCAACATGACAACTTATCTAGATTGTGTTACATATCGTCAACTTGTTCTTTTGAGAGTACGCTATTTGCAATTTTTGTATCGTCAGCAAATTTTGAGATTGTACAGGTGAGACCCTCATCTATGTCGTTGATGTAAATTAGAAAGATAATTGGTCCTAGTACCGATCCCTGGGGTACCCCGCTACTTACATTGGTCCATTTAGATGCCTTACCGTTTATGACTACTCTTTGCTTTCTGTTGCTGAGCCAATTTTCTATCCATTTCAACACACCGTCTTGTATTCCATGCGCTTTTAGTTTTAGCAGTAAACGTTTGTGGGGAACTTTGTCAAAGGCCTTTTGAAAATCAAGGTATATAATATCTACAGCTTTACTCTCATCGTAGAGGTTGAGGATATCGTGGAAGAAGTCTAAGAGGTTTGTTAAACAGGAACGTTTGTTACGAAAGCCGGTACGTTTTAGTTTAATTTTACGGCTTGTTTTAACAAAATTAACTGACGAGAAGCTGTTATTTCCCCTTGCTTGTAATATATATGATGATGACAATAAGTCAGGGGGGGGGGGGTGAGGAGCACAAAGCCCCCTCAACCTCTTATTGTATCCCACAGCAGGTAACAAAGCAATTTACCGGACAGCTGGCCGAGAGATACAATTATGAAATGTTGATGTATTGTCATCATCATATATATTACCAGTAAGGAGCAAATAATAGCTGACCATGGGATAATTTTGTAAAATGAATAAGTAAAATGATACACGAATGTAACTGGGAACGTACGACTTATGTAAACTAATCGACGTGTATGCCCGCTAACACACCCTTGCTTGAGAGAGTGTCCACAGAGCTGAGTTAAGGTAGGCTACTGACTGTTCTCTCCACCACACAGTTTGGACATACGGGAGGGTGGGGAGAGAGTGGCCACTCAGCTGAGTTAGGGTAGGCTACTGACTGTTCTCTCCACCACACAGTTTGGACATACGGGAGGGAGAGGAGGGCGGGGAGAGAGTGTCCACCCAGCTGCAGGATAGACTGAGGTCAGACCCCCGAGGCACCAGACTCACACTGGACCCGGCTCAGCGCCAGGACTCAGGGACATATAAGTGTAGAGTGGACTTTAACATCTACCCCACCAAGTCATCCATAGTCACTTTAACTATATACGGTAAGTGTATAAGTGTAGAGTGGACTTTAACATCTACCCCACCAAGTCCTCCATAGTCACTTTAACTATATACGGTAAGTCTATAAGTGTAGAGTGGACTTTAACATCTACCCCACCAAGTCCTCCATAGTCACTTTAACTATATACAGTAAGTCTATAAGTGTAGAGTGGACTTTAACATCTACCCCACCAAGTCCTCCATAGTCACTTTAACTATATACGGTAAGTCTATAAGTGTAGAGTGGACTTTAACATCTACCCCACCAAGTCCTCCATAGTCACTTTAACTATATACGGTAAGTCTATAAGTGTAGAGTGGACTTTAACATCTACCCCACCAAGTCCTCCATAGTTACATTGACTATATACGGTAAGTCTATAAGTGTAGAGTGGACTTTAACATAGTATGGTTGCAAAGGAGAGGTGTGGGGGGTGTAGGAGAGGGGTTTGACTGGGAAAGGGAGAGACATGAGGAACAGGTCCAGGTGTTTGTCTAGTGTTCCGTGGATTCAAGTGTGGTGCAGGTGAAGTGGGTTCAGTTCCCACATGAATTGCAGAGAACTGAACCCATTGTGTGGTGACTCAAAGTGATAGGTTTTGAGCATGTTGGACATACGTATTTGTGGGTGGATCCTGGGTTGCTCTCGATGTCTCCGGCTAGAAAAAGTAATCTATAAATGACAGCTGGAGAGTCATTTTTCTGTGTGGAAAAATAACAGTGTAATTTGTGTGTGTGTTTTTAAGAGTGTGGTACTTGCCCAGGTGACCGAAGCCATTCCAAAGTTCTCGTGCCCCACAAAAGGGGACAGGGGTTGATTGTGGCGGTTTGGCTCCCTGGACTGCTAGTCTGCTCCCTTATGGTCGCCGGCCTGCTGTCCTCCACTGGTCACAATCTTGTTACCAGTCGAGAGAGTCGGCAGCCATCCACGGTCGGCAGTCCCGGAAGGTGGATCCACGGCGAAGACGTCGCCACTCCAGATCCTCTCGTCTCTTGTTATATATATCTCAGTCTCTATCTTCATTCAACCCGCACATACACTGGTGGTATATTATTTTACAAGCGCTTCTCCAGGATTATGAAAGCTTTACCACTTGTGTATTTGTATATATAAAACAAAAAAAAATCCATATACTGCAAAGGCAGTTGGTCTCGGGTAAAGATAAGGGGGGATGGGCATATTAATTTCCTCATTATTATATGTTGTTATCTTTCTTATAGTTCCTCATTATTATATGTTGTTATCTTTCTTATAGTTTCCTCATTATTATATGTTGTTATCTTTCTTATAGTTTCCTCATTATTATATGTTGTTATCTTTCTTATAGTTTCCTCATTATTATATGTTGTTATCTTTCTTATAGTTTCCTCATTATTATATGTTGTATCTTTCTTATAGTTTCCTCATTATTATATGTTGTTATCTTTCTTATAGTTTCCTCATTATTATATGTTGTTATCTTAAGGGATCTTATAGTTTCCTCATTATTATATGTTGTTATCTTTCTTATAGTTTCCTCATTATTATATGTTGTTATCTTTCTTATAGTTTCCTCATTATTATATGTTGTTATCTTTCTTATAGTTTCCTCATTATTATATGTTGTTATCTTTCTTATAGTTTCCTCATTATTATATGTTGTTATCTTTCTTATAGTTTCCTCATTATTATATGTTGTTATCTTTCTTATAGTTTCCTCATTATTATATGTTGTTATCTTTCTTATAGTTTCCTCATTATTATATGTTGTTATCTTTCTTATAGTTTCCTCATTATTATATGTTGTTATCTTTCTTATAGTTTCCTCATTATTATATGTTGTTATCTTTCTTATAGTTTCCTCATTATTATATGTTGTTATCTTTCTTATAGTTTCCTCATTATTATATGTTGTTATCTTTCTTATAGTTTCCTCATTATTATATGTTGTTATCTTTCTTATAGTTTCCTCATTATTATATGTTGTTATCTTTCTTATAGTTTCCTCATTATTATATGTTGTTATCTTTCTTATAGTTTCCTCATTATTATATGTTGTTATCTTTCTTATAGTTTCCTCATTATTATATGTTGTTATCTTTCTTATAGTTTCCTCATTATTATATGTTGTTATCTTTCTTATAGTTTCCTCATTATTATATGTTGTTATCTTTCTTATAGTTTCCTCATTATTATATGTTGTTATCTTTCTTATAGTTTCCTCATTATTATATGTTGTTATCTTTCTTATAGTTTCCTCATTATTATATGTTGTTATCTTTCTTATAGTTTCCTCATTATTATATGTTGTTATCTTTCTTATAGTTTCCTCATTATTATATGTTGTTATCTTTCTTATAGTTTCCTCATTATTATATGTTGTTATCTTTCTTATAGTTTCCTCATTATTATATGTTGTTATCTTTCTTATAGTTTCCTCATTATTATATGTTGTTATCTTTCTTATAGTTTCCTCCACTAATCAAACATATGTTGTTATCTTTCTTATAGTTTCCTCATTATTATATGTTGTTATCTTTCTTATAGTTTCCTCATTATTATATGTTGTTATCTTTCTTATAGTTTCCTCCCTAGACCTAAATCAAACATATGTTGTTATCTTTCTTATAGTTTCCTCATTATTATATGTTGTTATCTTTCTTATAGTTTCCTCATTATTATGTTGTTATCTTTCTTATAGTTTCCTCATTATTATATGTTGTTATCTTTCTTATAGTTTCCTCATTATTATATGTTGTTATCTTTCTTATAGTTTCCTCATTATTATATGTTGTTATCTTTCTTATAGTTTCCTCATTATTATATGTTGTTATCTTTCTTATAGTTTCCTCCCTAGACCTAAATCAAACATATGTTGTTATCTTTCTTATAGTTTCCTCATTATTATATGTTGTTATCTTTCTTATAGTTTCCTCATTATTATATGTTGTTATCTTTCTTATAGTTTCCTCATTATTATATGTTGTTATCTTTCTTATAGTTTCCTCATTATTATATGTTGTTATCTTTCTTATAGTTTCCTCATTATTATATGTTGTTATCTTTCTTATAGTTTCCTCATTATTATATGTTGTTATCTTTCTTATAGTTTCCTCATTATTATATGTAGTTATCTTTCTTATAGTTTCCTCATTATTATATGTTGTTATCTTTCTTATAGTTTCCTCATTATTATATGTTGTTATCTTTCTTATAGTTTCCTCATTATTATATGTTATCTTTCTTATAGTTTCCTCATTATTATATGTTGTTATCTTTCTTATAGTTTCCTCATTATTATATGTTGTTATCTTTCTTATAGTTTCCTCATTATTATATGTTGTTATCTTTCTTATAGTTTCCTCATTATTATATGTTGTTATCTTTCTTATAGTTTCCTCCCTAGACCTAAATCAAACATATGTTGTTATCTTTCTTATAGTTTCCTCATTATTATATGTTGTTATCTTTCTTATAGTTTCCTCATTATTATATGTTGTTATCTTTCTTATAGTTTCCTCCCTAGACCTAAATCAAACATAAACAAATACAAAAAACAGACCCTCCTTCAAGATAAATTTGTAAATTTTGTATAGAAAAATATCCCGGCCAAAGGCTGGTTCCTCTTAACTTACAGGCTCGCTATCGCTCGCCAGGAAAAAAACGACACTTAAATGACACACAAAGTATTAATATTGACAAAGAAATGGGACGAAAGGTCTTAAAATCGCCAAACTAATGAGCCGAACGTCATGCTTCATACTTTTTGTGCTCATGTATTTTGCGTTCCTATGTGTATCTGATGGAGTCATTCAGATTTAAGGGGAGTTGGGTCCGTTTTCTTGCCCCCCTTCTCCCTCATGTTTAGCCCCATTAGTTTTCAGATTTTATGACGTTCGGCCCATTACTTTGGCGATTTTCAGACCTTTCGCCCCATTTCTTTGTCAATATTAAGACTTTTTGTGGCATTTAGGTGTCGATTTTTTCATGGCAAGCGATAACGAGCCTGTAATTTTAGAAGGAACCGGCCATCCGCCAGGACATTTCTTTACCGAAAAATGTACAAATTTATCTTGAAAGGGGACCTAGGGGGTTATATTTAAGATTGATGGAGGTCTAGCAAAGAAACATAAAACTAAATAAATACATATATTTTATAATGACCAAAAGCAAGCACTACCTCCTTAATGCTGGCTATCATTAGATGATTTTTTTTTTAATTCCAACTACTCCCTCTCGGGCATAGGCTGAGAGCCTATACATTCCACCGCCCAACACGGTGAAGCCCGTGAGGTCTTGTTCCAGTCTGGGGAGTGAGACATGTGAAGCATCCATTCATGGCTCGAAGCAGCTCCATCTCTGAAGCAGACTCAGACCCTCACTCTCAGAACGCCACCTATTGAGCAGTGAACTCACTAGGCATTGTCTCCCTGTAACATATTTTGAATATGGGAATATTCATACAGTGTTATTTAATCAGGGAACAATGAGGGTATTTTTTTGGCATTTCGGTGTGCTTTGTGGTAATGCACTGATACTAGGTACAGCACAAATTCAATCCCAATAATATCTTCCCATTGACATATCGGGATTTAAACCCGAGTCCATTGGATTACCAATCCAGTGACATGACCACTCCACCACACCTCCCCTAAATTGATCACTTGCGAATTGATGACTATAAGGAAGTTGAATCTGAAAGCATAGGTATTTAACAAACAATACAGGCTACAGTAAGGTTGTATTACATGATAAGCACGTACAACCAAATTCAACAAACTCATATCCATAATTAATTCGCATTATAATTGAATGTTTGTGTAATATCGAGGTTCATAGCTTAATTTTCCTTATAGTCAGAAATCCGCACATGTGTGTGTGTGTGTGTGTAATAATAATAATCATCGGTTTATTTCAAGCTGGCAGCCAAAGAGGCTGAATATACACAATTCCTTAACCTAACTTACCCTAAGTAGTCAACATATTTGACTCTGGCTGCCACATGGGCGCCTACATACCCCCAGAAGGGGTAGGATGGGGGCAGGGAATCTGATGGAACACAGAGGTGGCGCATCCACACCTAACCTCCAAAGCCCGTAATATTTTGACAGAACCTCACCAGCAGGTAGCTGGGATCGAACCCGCGCTACCCGAGTCAAGCGACTAGAGTATGGTGCTTAATCTTATAAAGATACCCCAAAGACACATTTATCTTCGAGATAAATGTGTACATTTTTCGGTAGAAAAATGTCCCGGTCGAAGGCTGGTTCCTACTACAGGCTCGTTATCGCTCACCAGGAAAAAAATCGACGCCTAAATTGCACGAAAGGTCTTAAAATTGAAAGAAATGGGGCAAAAAGTCTAAACATTGCGAGACTAATGGAGCGAACGTCTTAAGATCACAACACTAATAGGTCTAAACATGAGGCAGAAGGGGGCCCAGAAAAATAGACCATCTGCCGTTAAGCACTTAGAATTATTATGTTCTTTCCACCAACCAACTTTACTCCTAAACTCGATTAATAAAATTAACAAACACATGTGGCAGTCCGGGAATTCGAACCTAGGATGCTCACACCGAAAATCAACACACTTATGCATTGCACCACGAATATTTGGTACAGTGGGTTTGGTTGAGTCGTAGTAATGTACATTTGTATTCTTTCTGTCCGTGTTTGTGAGTTGTCTCTTTATTACGGAGCCCCCAGCCCTCCCCTTAGTATAACTGTAATTACCATCCTTTACTTCCACTTTTCCATTTCTCCCCTTATACTAACTGCAATTACCTTCCCCCCCTCCTTATAAAAGCAATCACGATCCTTTTCTTCCACCTTCCCTTCCCCCCCTCCTTATAAAAGCAATCACCATCCTTTTCTTCCACCTTCCCTTCCTCCCCTCCTTATAAAAGCAATCACCATCCTTTTCTTCCACCTTCCCTTCCCCCCCTCCTTATAAAAGCAATCACCATCCTTTTCTTCCATCTTCCCTTCCTCCCCTCGTTATAATAGCAATCACCATCCTTTTCTTCCACCTTCCCTTCCCCCCTCCTTATAAAAGCAATCACCATCCTTTTCTTCCATCTTCCCTTCCTCCCCTCGTTATAACAGCAGTCACCATCCTTTTCTTCCATCTTCCCTTCCTCCCCTCGTTATAACAGCAGTCACCATCCTTTTCTTCCATCTTTCCTTCCTCCCCTCGTTATAACAGCAGTCACCATCCTTTTCTTCCACCTTCCCTTCCTCCCCTCATAACGGCAATCACCATCCTTTTCTTCCACCTTCCCTTTCTCCCCTCATTATAACAGCAATCACCATCCTTTTCTTCCATCTTCCCTTCCTCCCCTCATTATAACAGCAATTACCATCCTTTTCTTCCACCTTCCCTGCCTCCCCTCATTATAACAGCAATTACCATCCTTTTCTTCCACCTTCCCTTCCTCCCCTCCTTATAACAGCAATCACCATCCTTTTCTTCCACCTTCCCTTCCTCCCCTCATTATAACAGCAATCACCATCCTTTTCTTCCACCTTCCCTTCTTCCTCTCATTATAACAGCAATCACCATCCTTTTCTTCCACCTTCCCTGCCTCCCCTCATTATAACAGCAATCACCATCCTTTTCTTCCACCTTCCCTTCCTCCCCTCATTATAACAGCAATCACCATCCTTTTCTTCCACCTTCCCTTTCTCCCCTCATTATAACAATAATCACCATCCTTTTCTTCCACCTTCCCTTCCTCCCCTCATTATAACAATAATCACCATCCTTTTCTTCCACCTTCACACACTTTTCACCCTTCGCTCTTCACCTACTTGATAAACCACACCCTCCTTCATCCATCACACCTTGATAGGGGCTAAACATAGAGCTACCAATTACCCACGATTAACTCACTCTTATTCTCTCACTTTCACTCTTACTAATTCCTCACCTACTCTTTCTCGGTTTGTCTTTCTGTATGTCTTTCTCTTTCTATTTATCTATTTTTTTCTCTTTATCTTTCACTCACTCACTCACTCACTCACTCTCTCTCACCCTCTTGATCCAATGCTAATTATTATTATTACAGGAATAATCACAACTTTAGATCTCAAGCGAAGGGAATGGTGTATAATTATAACTTTGCTGACCTGCGTAAGAATATACCTTAAGGGGAGATTTCCACTCGGGGGATTTTTTTCTGGACCCCTTTCTTCCTCATGTTTACTCCCCATTGCTTTTGAGGTTTTAAGAAGTATCGCCCCATTAGTTTGGCGATTTTAAGAACTTTCGCCCAATTTCTGTCAATTTTTAGACCTTTCGTGCCATATAGGTGTCGATGTTTTTCCTGGCTAGTGATAACAAGCCTGTAAATTAAGAGGAACTGGCTTTCGGCTGGGATATTTTTACCGAAAAATTAACAAATTTATCTTGAAAGGCGGTCTAGAAGGTGTAATTTCAAGCTTCATGGATGTCTAGGGAACAAGCTACAAATCTCCCCTTAACCCAAAAAGAATCGGAATTAAACTGTTCATCGATTATTCAAGGTTGATGAAGAAAATACTGAATATGAGAAATCGATGTATTAGCTAGAGTTAATTAAGGGGAGATGGGTGTATTTATTTGCTTATTGATTTATATTTTCATTGTTGTTTTAGTTTCATCCCTAGACCTCCATCAAGCTGCAAAAAAAAACCCTATGGAGGACTTGGTGGGGTGTACCATCCATATCCTCAACCCCTTACATCCCACCCCAACCTATTCCATCCATAGCCTCATCTCTTGCACCTCAATCCCCATCCCCATCACCACCTCACCCATCTCCTTCCTCTTCACCCCAACCCTCGCCCCCACCCTCACCCCTGTGCAACAGCACCCGACAGACACACACCGCACACACAACACCAACATTCTTCAATTAAAACATTGATGTTATTAACACAAAGAAACACACTCTCACACTTCATCAAACAACACAACATACACATTGCCATCTAAAGGGGACCTCACACAGTCAGGAGTGCGAGCTAGTGGGAGTCTAACAGGAGTCACTAGGAATCGCTAGGAGTCATCGATTTTCACCGCGAGCGAGTGGGAGTCTAACAGGAGTCGCTAGAGTCACTAGGCGTCATCAATTTTCACCGCGAATAGGCTCGCAAGTCTGAATTGTCCCCTACTCGTAGTGAGTCTAGCTCGCACTCCTGACTGTGTGAGGGCCCCTTTACATGAAACAAAACTCCGCACAACACAAATAACTTCACCACAATAAGACAAAACCGGGCCGACGGCGGCGGCGGTAGACTCATCACCTTGGTACACAGAACAATAAACTTCACAGACACAAGTCCACATACCAAATCCCTCCTCCTCCCACATGATATAACAACATAAATTCAATCCATCTAAATAAGCACTGGCAATAACTCCAACATAACCATCATAAATACATACAAACCTCCCCCCCCCCCGAAACATCCCCTACAGTACCCAATGACTACAGACCACAATTACAACAGATCACAAACACTCTGCACATCATCCCGGGTGGTGACTTCAATGCCAAAACGTCGGCCTGGTTTGTTGATAACCCTGACAGAGACAGAGGACTGGTCCAACAATGCCAATCAGATAACCTTTACATCCTTAACGACATCCACCAACATACCCATATTCCCCACCAAGCCCTCTTCTTCCCATCATCTCCAGATATGACCTTTTGCTCCCCAGAACTCCCAGAACTCGCCCCCACAACATCCTGGAGGGTTGTCAAAAGCCTTAGGCTCTGACCACCTCCTGAGCATTGTCACCACCAAAACCAGACTCACCCCAGCTGGCCACAAATACACATACACTAACTATAAAAGACCCAACTGGGATGTTTTCACAAATGAGACAGAACAACACTTTGAAACCTTAAACAACACACTCATCACTAACATCAACAATTCTGTTCACATATTCAACACAATTATCCAAAATGCAGACACGAAACACATTCCAAGAGGTAACAGGAAAAGACACAACCCCAACTTAACATTAGAAATTCAAAACCTCATCAGACAATGCGACACACTGAAACACTCCCCAGCACCCCACACATAGGACATCGCACAATAAATCCAAGCACTCAACACACAGATTAACAACAAAATACAAGAACAACAACAAACACTAAATTGGAATAATTATCTCCAAACACTTGATCACAAAACAGACCCCATAAAACTTTACAAAACACTAAACAGCATTACACTTTCCAACAGCAACACAACACAATCACATGCCACAATCCCAACAACAGATGCTTTACCATCATACAAACAACAAGCAAACACTATCATTAATCACGTCTCTCATGTCAGCCACCTAAACCCCCATCATGACGACCGACGTGTCGTCCGACGTAAGAGACAATTTCCCACAGACCCTGACTATGCACCCTTCACCAACAACCAGACAAAGCACATCATCAACAATCTCAAGTACTCACCTGCCTGTGGTCCAGACAACATAAGTAACATACACCTCATACACCTAGGACCAAAAGGCATACAAGCACTCACCAACATATCAAACTACAGCTATTCACACAACACAAAACCAGACATCTGGAAGTATGGTATCATCTTTACATTCCTCAAACCCAACAAAGATCCCACGCTACCCTCCTCACACTACCCCATCACACTCCTTTGCACCCCCTCGAAAGTCTCAGAATGCCTCGTACTACAACTGACCACACACGCTCTAGCTCCTAGCTCCAACACAACATGGCTTCGAGCCACTACTCTCCACAAACACTCTTCTTACAGACCTTACACAAAGAGCTTTTGACGGCATCAACTCAGCTAGACCACCACACAGAACACTACTCGCCACACTCGACATTAGTAAAGCCTTAGATGCCATCCGCTGCCACAACCTAACAAGCAAAATCTACAACACAAACATGCACAACAATACAAAAAAGTGGCTGGCCAACTACCTAGCAGGCAGATATGCACATGTATCATTTGCCGGTCAGTCATCTAACATCAGAAACTTAGCAAACTGAGTCCCGCAAGGATCCGTCTTGTCGTCCTCACTCTTCATTCTATACATGCATGATCTACCCACACCCCACGCACCCCAATTAAATATAGCTTCCTATGCAGATGACATAACACTCACATGTACACACCAAGACTCAGACACAGCAACACGTCTCCTTCAACCCTACCTCAACACACTACATGACTGGTGCACTTCAAACAGACTCAAATTAGCCTCAGCGAAATCCACAGCAACCCTCCTCACAAGCTGGACAGTCGAATACAGAAATGCCCCTCTCCTCACCATAAACAACAGCCCCTTATAAGACACACACAAACACACGAACACACACAATCCTAGGTGTGACATTTGATACTTTATTGACATTCAAACAACATATCACAAACATCAATGAAAAACGGACACCCAGACTTAACAGGTCACTTGCCCACGCAAAATTTGGACATACCAAAGAAACTACCACCACAGTATTCAAACAATATATAAAATCAGTTATGGAATATGCAAGCCCTGCCTGGGCTTCTAACCTACCTGAAACACATCAAAAGACCTTACATACCATTCAAAACAAAGCCCTAAAAATCATCACAGGCTGCACACTGACAACTACTACACCTACAGATCACCCACATCAAGAAACCAAAGTCCTCAAAATCAAAGAGCACTTGGATATGAGAGGCACTCAATTCCTGCCTGCAGCCTCCACAAAGGAACACCATCCACTACACAATATGGCAGCACACCCACAGACACCAAGGAATGTCAAAAGAATACCCAACACACGATATCACACACACATACTGTTAGACCTCCCTCCCTGCCCACCCCAAACCAGTTTCCAGAAGCACATCCATACTCATATCACTCGCCATTCCATCCAGTCACTCAAAGACGACATGCAGCTGCATACACGACCTCTCGAAATCCATCCTTCTGAGTCCTCTTTTCCTTGCAAAGACTGAGTCCACCTGGCCAGACAGAGATGTGGTCACCATCCAGCTTTTCTGAGCTATCAGAAGAGCCTGGATGACTCCGTAGGTGACTCCTGCCCAGGATGTAACACAGCACCCCATACTATTAAACACATCATAAAAGACTGCATTCCACACAATCACTTACGCCAACAACATAATCTACACTCCACCCTGTGGGAAAGCCCGATCTCGGCCATGGCCTTCTTTAGGGACTCGGGGCTGTTCGGCCAGGCAGCCTAGGAAACAACAACAACAAAAGACAAGAACTCCTGAAAATATTTAGAAAACTAATACAAATTGCTGTGAGAGGAAAGAAAATGCACAAATATTGAGATTTGTTTATCTCCTCATATTTCATGCGATGTTTCGTGTTGCATTATATAACACATTTTTCAGCCTTGTATTTAGTATCCCTCTTAATGCTAAGATAATTAAACATTGCATAGGAAAAGAGACATCGTGCTATACCAGTATTAAACAAAATATTTAGGAACAGAAAAAAACCCACACATTCATTTCCCACGCAATACCATGCAGTAAAAGGTACAGAACATTCCGGTGTGTAACATTGCGTAATATCTTTTTGTACAATTATTGTACTCCTTCCTCCACCTTTGGCCAAATTGCAGGTGTTCGTGTGGAGTACTGCTGTAATTTCCTGCAATGATAATATAGCTTGTAACCACCACGTAGCGTACTGTAATTACTCGTATTACTGGACTTCGTAACTTGGCTATACAACCACTGAATTGGGGAAAATTATAGTTGTTACATGGGTAAATATTAATTTATTATTATTTTGACGTTAAAAGAGAAGATTTTATTGAAAAATATTGGTGTTATTCTAATATTTTGTGTTTATATGCCAAAAGTGGCTACGTTATTACCTGTTGCAATTAGATATAAGCTTTTCAACTATACAATGTTTAGTTCATAAAGTACAATTTATGAAGACACGTCCATGAAAACTAAAACATATCTTGCTTGATGTCTGAATCCCCGAGGGGATGGACACGAAGAAATCACCTCTATATTAAATGTTAAAGTACTAAAAACAAGATAAGTTATACTATACAATCACCATGCCCCAATCACCATTCCCCAATCACAATGCCAGAGTTATTTCAGATATTGTAAAATGCAGCAACGACAGGCGTTACCAGCACTAATATGCTAATACAATATATTTACTAATAATCTATTATACCACATACAGCTTATGACCTCACTCTATGCTTCTTGAGAGGCCATTTCCTTCCTTCCATAGCTAATATACCCTTCATTAACATATGACCAATAACCAAAATGTGAAGGTTTAAATGTAGCCACAAGTCTACATTATGAAAAATCAAGTGTATGGGTAAGTTATAAATTTTGTTTTATATATATTTTTGGACAGTTTAATTGTCATTTTCATACCATGCACAGCGCAGGTATTGGCGTGCTTTATCTATAGTTAATTAATTACAGGTAGGCCAGAAATCGTGTTCCATAACCTCTGTAGCTCAAAAAGGGCAAGGGTAAATGAGCAGTACAATATCACTCCTATTATTATATGCCCTGGCTGGCTCTTCCCAAATGGTAGTAGTATTAGCTCGAGTACTCTAGTCGTTTATGTGTTATAGAGGTTAGAGGTCAAGAGTTTCGGTTTACTTACTTGGAACAAGGTACACTAAATCCTTCACTTGCATAACAACAATTAACCAAAACATGAAGGTGTAAATTTAGCCACCTGACAACGTTGTAAATACGCAGGTGCATGAACAAGATATAGTAGATATTCGGTTATAATGTTAGTGATTATGTTAAATTGGTTTATCACTAATAATCTACCATGATAATGTAAAACTCTATATGGACACTTTATTTTCCATTTTCCTACCTATAATGCTTGAAAAGTAAAGGTACATAACATAATAATATCCAAATCATATATCTAGGATTGTAACCACGTGTGTTGTTTGTTTGCAGTGGTACCGTCCCGGCTGGTGGTGCTGGACGGTGATAGTCAACCCATACACGGTGGGGTCCTCAGGTCACTCACGGAGGGTCACTCTCTCACACTATACTGTGTTGCTTCTGGAGGTCTGTACTCACTCGTAATATACAACTATCACTAGTTACATACTTATTAACTCCTTCTGTACCAGCGACGTCCTTGTCATTAAATTCTGGTTATAATTAGACGACTGTATTCAGCTTAGGAAGGTCGTCTACCTATTAAAATGCTATAGACTATCTCAATTAATCGTTTTAGCAACCATATATTCTTCCTCAGCTTCATAAAATCGTCTAAATATAGCTGAAATCAAATTAAAAAGAAGCCACCAGGTACTGAATGGGTTAACTATGTATTTTAGTTAACATTTGAAATTATAGGATATAAACATTTAACTCTGTATATAATGTATATAGGATATAAACATTTAACTCTGTATATAATGTATATAGGATATAAACATTTAACTCTGTATATAATGTATATAGGATATAAACATTTAACTCTGTATATAATGTATATAGGATATAAACATTTAACTCTGTATATAATGTATATAGGATATAAACATTTAACTCTGTATATAATGTATATAGGATATAAACATTTAACTCTGTATATAATGTATATAGGATATAAACATTTAACTCTGTATATAATGTATATAGGATATAAACATTTAACTCTGTATATAATGTATATAGGATATAAACATTTAACTCTGTATATAATGTATATAGGATATAAACATTTAACTCTGTATATAATGTATATAGGATATAAACATTTAACTCTGTATATAATGTATATAGGATATAAACATTTAACTCTGTATATAATGTATATAGGATATAAACATTTAACTCTGTATATAATGTATATAGGATATAAACATTTAACTCTGTATATAATGTATATAGGATATAAACATTTAACTCTGTATATAATGTATATAGGATATAAACATTTAACTCTGTATATAATGTATATAGGATATAAACATTTAACTCTGTATATAATGTATATAGGATATAAACATTTAACTCTGTATATAATGTATATAGGATATAAACATTTAACTCTGTATATAATGTATATAGGATATAAACATTTAACTCTGTATATAATGTATATAGGATATAAACATTTAACTCTGTATATAATGTATATAGGATATAAACATTTAACTCTGTATATAATGAACTACTATAGAGCCGTTATGAAACTGGTGGGGATTTATCCAAGTACCAATGGTTCCATACAGTAGGGACGGATGTTTGACAAACTGATTACATTCTCCCCTGGCTGGTAAAGGGAAATTATTACCCCTTTCAGGTAACGTGAAGAAGATCACCAGGACTGCAATAACCACCACAGTGTTTCACTGCTCAGTGTGCCATCCAAAATCTTCGCTCTTTTTCTGCTGATGCAAATTCCAGGTCATCTGCTAGAAAGTCAGAGTCCTAAGCAATACGGCTACACATCCAAGAAATTTACATCAAATTTAGAACTTCGACATGTGTGTTAAACTGGACGGTTTCAATCTACTGTATTAATGATTTTATAATATATTTGTTATTAATTTCAACACAACACCAAACACCTCCAATGAAATTAATAAAAGCATATATGTGATCCACCAGGATTCGAACCCAGGTTATCGCACATACATTTTTAGACACCTTAACCATTACACCATCCGAGTGGATGGGACTCGTTAGCCTTGGTCGGCAACCCATCTAGGGGAGACAACCTTATAAAAACCTGGGTGGATGGGACTCGTCAGCCTTGGTCGGCAACCTGTCTAGGGGAGTAAACCTGATACAAAATCCGTACTGTTTACCTAAGGGTAAGGCAGGTTAGTGGATGGACTAGCCGAACACCACTATAGAAAAATAGAGCTAACAAGATACATAGAGGGCCTCGGAGTCGGACGGACCCTAAGTTGAATGGTCAATCCTGTAAATCCTTCAGTAAACTGGCTCGGGTTGTCCCTCTTACAGGGAATAGGTCCGCTTGAGGGCATTCTGTGTATGGCCACCCTCTTTAAGGAGAGTAAGGCGTCCGGCAATAGATAGATAGATAGAACCATTACACCACCAAGACGGTAGGTCAGGCCACAATACATAAAATACATACATACAATTTTAAGACTGAGTGTTCCACACATACGTGCAGTTTCAGTCTCTTGTCCTAATTGCGGCGTTCCAGGCAACCCTGTTAAGGGATGCTTCACTTGTCTAGTTCTTGGATTTGAGATCGGCACTTATAGTCCGATCCCAGGTCTTCCTCGGTCCACCCCTTGCTGTAGCTCCTTCCACAATCACAGACCTGCATTTTTTCACCCAATTTTGTTCATCCATTCTCTCCACATGTCCATACCATCCCAGTCTACTTGTATGCATCACCTCGCTAATACTCTTTATACCTAAACGTCTCCTCAGCTCAAGATTTGTTATTTTATCCTGTAGCCTGGCCCCACACATCCATCTCACCATTCTCATCTCATTACGTTCCATTCTGTTGACATCCTCTACTTTAACGGCCCATGTTTCTGAGGCATACGTCATTGCACTTCTAACACATGTGGCATACACCTTTCCCTTCAGGGGGAGAGGCATTCTTTTCATGGTCAGGATTGGCAGCAGTTCTCTGAACTTCCCCCAGCCACATCTAATTCTAGCAACAGTGGCAGCCTCGGCCCCACCACCGGCAGAGATGGTATCTCCTAGGTAACAAAACTTGTTCACCAGCTCCAATGACTCATTTCCAAAATTCACAGCCACAGGATCATCACTTAACACAAGCTCGTCTTTGCACACTACGCACTCAAATTTCTCTATTTCTGACTTATCCTTCGGCAGGGGTCCCTTTATTCTACTACAGCGCTTACTCCCATGGTGTACCCAACATCGACAGATGTAGCCATTGAATTGAGTTAACGCCCACACCCTTTCCACACACTGCACATGGGTATGCACCGCTCTTTTCCACATTGCCTCGTCTCAATCTACAATGCATAACCGTGGTTTTGTTAATATTGACTCTTAAACCTTTGCTTGCCATGCCCTCTCTCCATTCTCTGAATTTGGCCTCAGCATCTTGCATACTGTCAGATATTAGGACTAAATCGTCTGCATAAAACAGTTCCAACGGGAGTCCGCTCTAAAAACCCTAGACAGTGCCTCCAAGACCATAATAAAGAGGGGGCTTGACACTGAACCCTGATGGACTCCAACACGGACTGCGAACTCATCACTCAGTACACCCTTCACCCTCACCGCACTTCGCGAATCCTCATACATCTTCATTATCACACGCACCAGCCACTCTTCCACACCAAGTTTCCTCATAGCCCACTGCACAACATCTCTAGGCACCCTATCAAAGGCCTTCTCCAGGTCTACAAACACAAAGTAAAGATCCCTGCCTTTTAGTAAGTATCTTTCCTGTATCTGCCTGACTATGAAGATAGCATCGGTTGTACCCCTTCCTGGCATAAAACCAAACTGCATAGTATCATCAATGGAGATGCTTTGCCTGATCAAACCCTCAAAGACTCTCTCACAGACCTTCATGATTTGGTCAAGCATTTTCAGGCCCCTATAATTTCCTCTATCTAGCGCATCCCCTTTTCCTTTGTATATATTTACTATTACACTTTTGAGTCAATCTTCTGGGATTTTCTCATCTTTAATAATGGTGTTTATCAACTCAGTGACCAAGTTGACACCAGTCTCCCCTGAGGCTTTTATCATCTCAGCGACAATGTCAGAGCACCCTGGAGCTTTACCGTCCTTCATTTTATTGATGGCGTCGCTCACTACAGCTGGTGTTATCAAAGGAGGGGGTCCAGATATTGGCTTTTCGATACTAAGCTGTTCCTTATCCCATTCAAACTCTACATTTAGCAATCGTTCATAGTGTGCCTTCCATGCTTCTCTGATTTTATTTTCTGCATACACAATCTTCCCATTATCGTTTCTAACACACTGTTCCCCTATAATATCCCTACTGTCATTTTTAACTTGCATAGTTTGGTTGAAGATCCCATTGGGATTGTCAGTGTTACACACTTGTTCGAAGACCAGGTCCTTAATGCCTGTTTTAGCATTGTAAATAACTCTTTTGGCAGTTCGTTTACCTGCCTGGTATTCCTCCTTGCTGCCTCCCTTCTTCCATGCTTTGAAGCATCTCCTTTTCTCTTTCACAGAATGTTCTACCTCATCGTTCCACCACCAGGAGGTCTTATTCCTGGGGTGACCCTTTGTTTTCCCACAGACTTTGTCAGTGGCAGCGATAAGGCTATGCTTAAGAAAGTTCCATTGACTATTTACATAGTTTGGCCTAGCTTCCTTATTTCTATTCATTTCCTCCAGTTCACTATGAAACCTATCACTAACTTCCTTGTTCTTCAGCAGCCACACTTTCCTTTTGGGTATGTATACCTTCTTGCGCTTAGGATCTCTGTATAAGCTCATGTCGCACACAAGTAGCTTATGCTGGGGGATACATTCTTCGCTCGGGATGACCTTTACATCTCGAACCAGTTTCCAGTCTTTCCTGTTAACCAAGAAGTAATCTATCTGGCTACTGGAGACCCCAGAGTTATATGTGATCAGATGGCTCTGTCTTTTCTTGAACTTCGTGTTACACACAACCATGTTGAGTGCAACGCAGGACTCCAATATATATTCGCCTTCCAGATTCCTCCTTCCGTGACCATTCAGTTCCCCCCCCCCCCACGATTGTTATTTCATTCTCCGAGAGGCCTGAAATGACACTGACGGTGTCATTCCAGAAGTCCTCTTTTATCTCTTTCTGTAGACCAGCCTGTGGGGTATATGCAGATATCACATTCAGAATTCTTTCACCATCTTTCAACTTCAAAACAATCAGCCTTTTACTAACTCTCGTAATCTGAAGCACACTTTCCGCCAGCTCTTCAGCCACCAGAACACCCACTCCTCCTTTCGCTTTATCAGTCTCCACCCCCATCCAGTAGATCCTATATCTTTTCTTTCTTCCGACAATCCACTGTACCCCATGCCTCTTCCAGAGTGTTTCCTGGGTACAGCAGACGTCCACTCGCCATCTCTCACACATCTCAGCCACTTCATTTGCACGCAGATTCAAACTACCAATATTCACACTAGCAAGTCTAAGATTGTGGGGGGCATTTGTCCTTGTCCTGTGCGGTTTTGATTCATCGGAATTACGTTGTTTCTTTTTAGGTTGTTTAGTCATATTTGGGTAATTTGGCTGTCAAATGGGCATCACCCCCCCCAGAACTCCGGTTCCAGTCTACCCCGGGACCATTCCCAGTACCTTCCCCCAAGAGATCACAAGGGGGTAGGATCCAGTGGCCTCGGTACGCCCCACCAAAACCAGCCGCAGGGACGCACCCCATTCGCGTACACGGTACTACGACTGGCCTGGTAATTTTCACCCAATGACAGGGCAGTCTCCTGGAGCGCTACCACCAGGTTCGGGCCCCTATACTATTGGGCAGAAAGTGCCAGTCCGGGGAAACACTACGTACTGTACCCTCTGGATCCATTTCGACCAGGTTGGGCCCAGGGCGCCAGATCCGGGTCCAGAGGAAGTGACACCCACCACCAGTATGCCGCCATTAGGCAACTTGGAACAAGAACTATGAAGCCCTGTCACAGCACTGTCATATGGAGACAATGCCAACGCCAATAACAAGGCTTCATTGTATAGTGATTGCTACTTGCTCCGCAAGTCTAACACCATCCCCCTTATTAGTCGCCATGTACGACATGCAGTAGGATGCGTGAGGCATATTCTTTTTTTTCCTACACCATAGGTGAAGGCCCCCTTACCCCCTGAGCCATGATCATGTGGTTATGGAATCAATCAATCAATCACGGCATACGCCATGACAGCACATTGCCGCACTCACCTGCTAACGCCATCCAAGGGGATCCTCCCGGGAAAGATTCCAGGCATCTGCCTGGTCCATATAAAGCATTCCAGCTTTGATTTACCGATTTCCTTCAGCCATGAGTTCTGTGGTCTTCCCACTGGCCTCCTCCACTCAGGGTTGCCTTCTGTAGAGACCACCTGGTGAGCGGGATCAACTTCGGGAAGGCGAACCACATGCCCATATAGCCGACGTTGGCGTTCATGGATTATGCAACTAATATGTTTCGAGGCAGTTTCATGGAGTAGTCGCTGGTTTGATACACGATCGTACCAGCGGTAACCCATGATCATGCGGAGACATTTAGTACGTTGATACGCTTCTTCAAAACACTGTTAAGTGTCCATGTCTTAAAATGACAAAACCAGTGGGGCTAAACACGAGGAAGAAAGGGGTCCAGCAAAACGACCTATCTCCCCTTTAATGCTGCCTGCAGATCGAAATCTTCCTGAAGTAACGTGGTGGAAGGCAGATATTATCTAACCGGAGCGTAACAGTGGGAGAGGATGGCACCTTACTAATGTCCCATATACTAACACTATTAATGTTTCCTGCTGGTCATCCTCCTCCTGAAGTAACGTGGTAGAAGGGGCGACAGATGTTGTCTAACCGGAGTGTAACGGTGGGAGAGGACGGCACCTTACTAATGTCCCATATACTAACACTATTCATGTTTCTTGCAGGTTGTCCTCCTCCTGAAGTAACGTGGTGGAAGGGGCGACAGATGTTGTCTAACCAGAGTGTAACGGTGGGAGAGGATGGCACCTTACTAATGTCACATATACTAACACTATTAATGTTTCCTGCAGGTCGTCCTCCTCCTGAAGTAATGTGGTGGAAGGGGCGACAGATGTTGTCTAACCATAGTGTAACAGTGGGAGAGGACGGCACCTTACTAATGTCACATATACTAACACTATTAATGTTTCCTGCAGGTCGTCCTCCTCCTGAAGTAACGTGGTGGAAGGGGCGGCAAATGTTGTCTAACCGGAGCGTAACAGTGGGAGAGGACGGCACCTTACTAACGGCCCGTATACTAACAGTATTAATGTTTCCTGCAGGTCGTCCACCTCCTGAAGTAACGTGGTGGAAGGGTCGGCAGATGTTGTCTAACCGGAGTGTAACGGTGGGAGAGGACGGTACCTTACTGGCGTCGCACGAGGAGGATGACGACAACGTTATGCTAACTGTGGGCGTCGGTGTGGGCGTCCGATACGTCAGGACCATACTCACCATCCCCCGCCCTCACTAGAGACTACGCCAGGGCCAATATTACCTGTAGGGCCTCCAATAACAATATCACGGAACCACTTAGTACAACGCTCTTCCTAGAACTGTACAGTGAGTATCTTGTTTACTATTTTACTGAACCACTTAGTACAACACTCTTCCTAGAACTGTACAGTGAGTATATTGTTTATTATTTTACTGAACCACGTAGTACAACACTCCATCTAGAACTGTACAGTGAGTATCTTGTTTACTATTTTACTGAACCACTTAGTACAACTCTCCTCCTAGAACTGTACAGTGAGTATCTTGTTTACTATTTTACTGAACCACTTAGTACAACGCTCTTCCTAGAACGTCACAGGGATTATCTTGCTAAAAATGTTACTAAACCACTTAGCACTATGCTCATCCTCAATCTGAACAGAATCATTATTTATTGTACAGTGTAACTCAAACTTACCATTCCTGAAGCTAGTTAAATATAAGCTCACGTCGTGAGTCAAGACTACATTTGCAGTGAAGTTGAAGGGACCACTGTGTTACCAGCCGGGCCACTAATAATAATATAACTGAATCACTCAGGACAATTGCCTTCCTATAACTATACTGTTAGAACCTTATTTAGGACACTTGTTTCATATACTGTAATGTTACATTCATATATTCATTTGTTTATTCAGTTACGCTGTGTCAGCAAATATAACAAATTGTTAAATCTATGTGTAAGAATGAGAACAAAAGGCAAAGCTGCCTGTAACGAGCTTTTTCCCCCAAAAAAATGAAAGGCTGACAGGGGACCAAATTCATGATACGTTTGAGTCAAATGGTCGGGATACACGGAGCTTGAAGCAGTGTAAGTTGTAGGAAAAGGGAAAGACTTCCAGGGTTTATATGTTGAATAGGAATATCGGTTTCCTCTTGGGTTATGGCATTGGACAGGACTTGGGTGGAAATGTGTTGAAAGGAGAGTGCCACCTTCTCTCCTTAATGGAAGAGGTATACACTGATAAAGCTCTAGAGAACACTGATTATTGTTATAGCAGTAGCAGAAATAGGGAAAGAGTTGCAACATTACGACGTACAGAGGGATTATGAGAAATAATAAGAGGTGGTGAGTTGACGAGACAAAAAGCTTTTGATATTATCCTTTCGAGAAGTGGGTTATGGATAAATTAATCCCACAAATGCTAACAGTACTCAATGCATGGGAGCACAGTACCCCTGTACTGTCCACGAAGCTGTGCAGGGGTAAGGAGCCCACGGAGATTGTGATCATCCAACGATATATGACTATTTATTTTTAAAGTTTCCTTTATGTATATGTTTTAGTCATACATGTTATTTATTTGTTTATTTATTTATTTTGTTTTAAGTGGTGTCTGTCTTTGTTAAGGGGGGATGGGCCTTTTTTTCTGGCCTCCTTCTCCCTCGTGTTTAGTCCCATTGATTTTTAGATTTAAGACCCATTCATTTGGCGATTTTAAGACTTTACGCCCCATTTCTTTGTCAATATTTTGAGCCTTAAAATCTAAAACCTAATGGGGCTAAATATGAGGGAAAAGGGTGACCATAAAAGCGACCCATCTCCCCTTAACTTTGACCAAACTCATAAATGTTGCATTCCTTTATAACAAATTTGACAGGATTTGTTGTAAGAATTGTTGCAGAATACTAATATTATGCACTTTTTATGGGTACCAGTTGTGTTGCAGTTTGCGTTCTAAATTATACACTAAATTATATATATATATATATATATATATATATATATATATATATATATATATATGGTATATATATATATAGTGTATATATAATACTGTATATATATACAGTACTTGTACAGTATGTGGGAGTTATTGAAGAATGCCGTCATAACAAGCAGTAAGTAAGTGTAGGTGTGTGGAATAGGGAAGGTTTTATATATATATACAGTATATATATATAAATACCGGTATATATATTATATATATATATATATATATATATATATATATGTGTGTGTGTGTGTGTGTGTCATAAATAATTAGAGCGCACGCGGAACAGTTTATAGCCGCGTATTCCCTGAAAATAACTGTGGTTATGATTGAATTTACGAGTACACAGGTCTGCGGTTCATGTGTGTATGTATGGGAACGATGGAGGGTTACCAAGTCCGCTAGGTAGTAAATAAATGGCGCAGATCGCTAGAAAAATGTCACAATCTCTACAATATTGCTCTCAAATGGCTCAAATCTCAAGAGTATCGCTAAAAATCATGTCGCTAGATTATAGAATTTGTTTCTAGATCGAAGTAAATACCTCTAGATGTAGTGTGACAGTAGATACATTGGCAACACTGACCCTTAAGCAAGTGTCACACTATACCGATTTAAGTGCCGACACTCCACGACTTAAGGGTCAGGAGCAGGTCTTTGCCTACATCGCCGCGCGACGTGGGTGGGCCTCGACTCAAGAGAGCCGTTGGGAGAGGTCGTCAGGGTCCTCAGGAAAAGTTCAACACGCACAACTCTTATGAGTTGAGTCGGCGGCTAGTAAATGGACGGGACGGGGACGGTAGGCTGGCGGCGTCGGGCGGCGTCTAGTATGCGTCAGACGGTACAAGGGCGCCGGCCTGTCTGCGCGAGACGCCGCTATAAGGTAGGTCGCCGTCAGGCAGCAACCCGGTAACGCCCAGGCGGCGTCATAGGGGGAGGGCATACCGTGAGTCCGCGACCTGGCAATGTCGCACGGGACATCGTTGATAGAGGGTTTTGGGGGGTGTTTTTTTAAGCTTGATGGAGGTCTAGCGAGGAAATTAAAAAATAAATGAATATATTATTAAGTAGACCCCAAAAATCACCACTGTCCCCTTAATCCGATCCCATCAACGAGTGACTATCTATAAACCCTTTCGATAGCAGTGGCGTCTGTTTTGCCTTAGTTCTGCCATATTTAAGACGATTTTATGCAGATTAAGAACGGTCTGTGGGAGTTAAGAGAGGAATGGAGGTCTTGTGATTGCCACAGGCCCTTCATAAGCATAATACAATAACCTAATAGTTGCCAGACTATAACGAGAAAGACGTCACCGGTACTGAAAGGGTTAGCTATAGATGGCCTTGTTTTACCAATTACTCAAAGAACCACTTAATTAAGGGGAGATGGGCGTATTTATTTGCTCATTTATGGATTTTTTTATTATGCTTTTAGTTTCCTACCTAGACCTCAAGCTTATAACCCCCCTCCCCCCCTTTACACACACACGCACACACAAACGTCGCCTCCGACGGACCGGTTTGCCTCGGTCAGGATCAAGTATGACGGAGTAGGGGTTCAGTGTGACAGGGTGGCTGTCCATCGCCGCCGTAGTATCTATCGGCACCGCTCTACCTCCTATAGGCGCCGCTCGTCAAGAGCATTGTCGCCAACCAGTTTGCGCGCTACGGCGCATGACGCCGCCCCAGCGGCGTCATTTATCTCCCTTAGGTCTTGCATGGTTGCCGCTTGACCCCGTCCAGTTACCGTTAGGCGGCGTGCCCGTCCATACTACCCACTGTGGGCGTCCCGTCCCTTGATCACCCACGATACTCGGCAGTGGTCCCCCCCTTGTATCGCCACTCCTTAAGTCGTGGAGCGTCGG
>JBAKBP010023521.1:0-36788 GCA_037953745.1 Lithodes maja
GTTGTGGTTTTGTGATGGTAGTGTCTGGTGTTGTGGCGTTCTGTGATGGTAGTGTTGGGTGTTGGTGTTGTGGTGGTGTTGTGGTTTTGTGATGGTAGTGTCCGGGGTTGTGGTGGTGGTGGTGTGGTGTGATGTAGTTTTCTGATGGTAGTGTTGTGGTGGTGCTGTGATGTTGTTTTGTGATGGTGGTGCTGTGGTGGTGATGTGTTTGTAGTTGGGGTTGGGGTGGGAAAGAAGGAGAGTGGGAGAGTTGTCTGGTGAAGGGAAAGGGAATGACATGGAAGGGGTGGGGAATATGGTAGAATTAGGTGTTTGGGGTGGGGAAGTTGAAGGGGGAAGGTATGGGAGGGGAGAAATTAGGGGAGTTGGGGAGTTGGGGTTGGGGAAGGTAAGTGGGGGAGTTGCCAGGTAGATCTAGTGACGAGGAATGGCATGCTAGGGGAGGGATAGAAAAAAAATAGCAATGTGTGTGTTTGGTGTTGGTAAAAGAGTAAAGGATAAAATATAGGAGTTGGGCCTGATGTAAACTAGTATTGGAGGGATAGAAAACTGAAGAGTTGTATGGTTGGTGTAGGAGAGAGCAGGTACATGTAGAAGGGGGAGAAGAGTGGGAATGTTGGAGGGTGGGGAGGAGAAGGGGAGGGGGAGGGAGATATAGAAGGGGAGAAGAATGGGAATGTTGGAGAGTGGGGTGGGGAAGGGGAGTGGGGGGAAGACATAGAAGGGGGGGAAGAATGGAAATGTTGGAGGGTGAGGTAGGGAAAGGGAGGGACGGGGGAGAGATAAAGAAGGGGGGGGGGGGAAGAATGGGAATGTTGGACGGTGGAGTGGGGAAGGGGAGGGAGGTGGGGGGGGAGAGAGAGAGAGAGAGAGAGAGAGAGAGAGAGATGGACGGTGGAGTGGGGAAGGGGAGGGAGGTGGGGGGGGAGAGAGAGAGAGAGAGAGAGAGAGAGAGAGAGAGAGAGAGAGAGAGAGAGAGAGAGAGAAAAGCAAAATGAATCCTAATTCCACTCCCCTAATAGTTTCGTATCGCCTGGCACCCTCTAAAAGCCCATTAACGATCGTAACAGGTGGGAAAAAAAACAATACGGAAAAACAAACATGGAGGGGACAGTGAGTGAGAGAGAGAGAGAGAGAGAGAGAGAGAGAGAGAGAGAGAGAGAGAGAGAGAGAGCAGGGGGGAGAAGCAGAAAAATAAGTGAGAATGACAGAGGTAGAAAGACAGAGTAAAGATTCAGAAACAGACAGCATGAGAGAGAGAGAGAGAAAGAAAGAGAGAGAGTGAGAGAGTATGCGAGAGAAACAGAGAATGACAAATAGAGAGACGCAGGGTAATGATTCAGAAACAAACAGCCAGAGAGAGAGAGAGAGAGAGAGAGAGAGAGAGAGGAAAAGAGATACATAGATAACAATAGACCACAAGCCCCCTCTTAACCGTCTAATAGCCCCAGACAGCCCCCAACAGCCGAGTAAAGATCACAGAGGGTTAAACAAAAAACATGTCCTGCAGGTTTTCCAGCCTCCACAAAAAAAACATGTCCTGCAGGTTTTCCAGCCTCCACAAACAAAACCACAAACACTCGGGGAGACAAAAAAAAAAAAGGGTGTGCGAGATAAAAGCGAGAGAGTACAAAGGAGTACAAAGGAGTACAAAGGAAATCAAGCATCAACAGATCTACTGACCCTTCTAGGCTGCTTGTCCTCCAAAACACTGAGGATCAAGTGTCCAAACAGTGGTTTAGAGTGGGTAAGGGAACATTGGAAAGGGAACTACTGCCCTGAAACTAATTTCCGTGGCAGGATTAGGAAGTTAGTAGGGGACGGATGGGTTAGTAACTGAGGGGGGGATATGTGACGCATGTCGAGTGTGAGCATGCTGTACAGAACGCCTAGTCATGCCCCACTCTCGCTAGGATCGTCAGGGCAGGAACTTTGGCTGTAGTCTGTGTAGAGTTTCCTAACTTAGTTCATGTGAGCCGTTGTACTATAAGTATTATGAATATGTATTTTGTTTTCATCTGAGTCAACGAGTTCTATTTTATATCATTAGTTATAAGTAAAATTGTATTGTGTATAAAACTTATTTGTAATGATGAGAGGAGAGAGAGAGATTACGTAACGGGGGTCAGTGGGTGCGCCATGCGGGAGGTGGGCCTAACTCACTAGCACTCCCCTCCTCCCTCCTCCCCCTCAGTGCGTGGAAAGCCTTTGTCTATCCCAGATTGAGAGAGATAAATTACGTAATGATTGTCAGTGGGCGGTCCTTAGTAGTTTACGTTGGGCTCACTAGAGGGCCGAGTATAAAAAGGGAAGTCTCGCCACATTTTCTTCAGAACTCATTAGGCAGAGCGACTTCTCATTTCCCTTGCTAACTATAGATATTCTTCTGACTGATGTGAACTTTCTCTACTACCCTTACAGCCTTTTTTCCTCTTTTTCCCTACCCTTTTTAACTTCAATGGTCCCGTTGGTGCAGAGCTAGTCAGCCAACGTATTATCGCTTAAGTTCTCACGAGATATATGCCTATTAGATAGCCTATTTTGGAAGGGTCAACTTAGAATAGGATTGATTAATGTTTGTTGCACTCGTATATGCATTTCCCTGTGTATTATTATTATTGTTCCTGTTTTCTGCTAGTCTAGGTAATGCTAGACTGGGATAAGGCTACTGGTGTTGTGATTCCCGATGTGTACTAGATTTTGTTGAACCTGTACAATCGCAACGGAGACGTGGGAAGCCTAGGTGGTCTTTCTGACTGTGTACCTTGTGAGTTTAGCACTGTGTTGCGAGTGAGGGCTTTTGCCTCTGCCACCCAACACTGTGCTAACTCGTTTGCTTTGACTTTGAGAGGATTGCCAGGAGAGAACCAGATACTAGCGATCTGGATCTCTCAAGAGAGCATCCCGTCAATTAACGTAATTTGGCCGCACAGCCTTAAGGACTTCGCTAGGCTACGAGCCGCTTGCTCAGCCATTGTTTCCTAGCCTCCTACATCCCAGCTAGACTTTGCTCGATTAGCAGATACAGAATAGTATTGAAGCTTTCCTTATGTATGCTATTGTTTATGCACTATTGATTTCATGTGTTGCACGCTTAGCTACTTTAGTGATTAGTGGCCCACGAGCACAATCCGAGTAGGCTATTGCCGGTGCATTGGCGGAGTACTTCTTTTTAATGTTTGTCAGTTACTATTGCATATTCTTATAATTCTTCTTATGTCAATTTAAACCTTTAATGATATGTAATTGCCAGTGTTTTGCTTATTTGAATAGCTGTTCAAAATCCGATACGTACTTCTTACGGGCATCCGAGAAGCATCTAACTTTATCAGAAGATTCCTTGCTCGATGCTTAAGGACTATTAATTTAACGTAACGTAATAGTGCCGATCCGAAGTAGAGGGTGGAGGACTTCTTAAGTTCTTAGTCAAGGGTGGATTACTTCGGCTTCGGCCAACACTATTCTTTGGTGTTGTTGTTTCTTACTTCTTTGTTTGATTGTTGACCAGACTAGATAATTCCTGTCTCTTTATTAGTCTGTTGTTGAACACTAGTACCGAGTTCTTGTATACCCCGTTATAGCAGATCGAACTCTGGAGGGTATTGGTGTTTTTTGTTCGGCTGGCAGTACTCAGGGTTTGGGATCGTGTGTTTCCGTTGTGGCAGCGAGCCGTACTCGAGTCCTGATTAAGAGCCCTTGTGTACCCGAGTGCCAGGTCGTAACAAATGGCGACCTTGCTTAGGATTTTGTGAACAGTATAAATTTTTGCAGAGTTGTACAACATTTGTTTGTTTGTATTTTAGCGTGCATATTGAAGAATATTTTTTTTTGTATGGCAATTAGTAGAGCATTTAAGAGACTCCAGTTAATTTAGTAATTAGTGCTTGCATAGGAAGTTTAACACTTTTGTCTCGAGAATTTTTTTGTGGACTTCAGTATGTCGTGCCCTAGCACTGACGATGAGCGAGAGATGCCATTTGAAGAGGTGCCGTTAGTAACCAGTGAGAAGGATGCTAGAGTTTTTGTGAGTAAGCGGTACCACGTGACGGAGGAGAGGCTGACTGGGGTGGATGTTTATGGCTTGCACCTGATAGCCAAGGTTTTGGGCATTTCCAATGTAGTAGGGATGTCCAAGGGGGAGCTGATTTCCTGGGTGTTGCGTGGGCGACATGGGGTTTCGGAGGAGAGGGCGTTTGGGGGGGTTCCTCCCCAGATCCCCTCTCACTCGACTCCCACAGTGCCGTCCACTCAGTTACCGGAGGTTAGCACTCTCCCACAGAGGGATGAGAATTGGTAGATTGGAGTGCCCTCGGGTGGTGCACATGGTGGTTCCCCAGTTTTTACCCCCCCTCCTTTAGTAGTGGCAGCTCCCTCTTCCTGCCTGTCTCCAGATATGGTATTTAGACTTGAGCTTGCTAAAATTGAGGTTAGGAAGCAGGAGATTGAGGCTGAGACCAGGAGGCAGGAGGATGAGACGAGGAGGCATGAGATTGAGGTTAGGAGGCATGAGGCTGAGCTAAGGTACGACTCGGAGAAATATTGTGCTAAATTAGATTTAGATAAGACTCGTGCAGAGTCGACAGGGACTCGGATGGGCCATGAGGGCCAAGTAAGAGAACAGTCCTTGGCCCACTTAGTCAAATTGGTGCCGGTATTTAGTGAAACTGAAGTCACAGAATTTTTTAATCGTTTTGAGAAGAAGTGTAGGGAGCATAATTGGCCTGAAGAGAAGTGGGCAGCTCTAGTCTCCTCAAGACTTACGGGTAAGGGTCTGAAGGCTTATGATGCACTGCCTTTAGAGTCTTGCATTGACTACCCAGAATTGAAGAGAGCTGTCCTACGGGCATACGAGTTGCAACCAGAAACATATCGATTGAAGTTTCGGGGTGTTACAAAGACTAGGGAGGCGACCTTTCTTGAACATGCCCGGGACTTAAAAGATGCACTTACAAACTGGACACGTTCTGAGAAAGCTGAGACGGCCGAACAGTTGCCTGAGCTGTTTCTGCTCGAGCAGTTTTATAAGTGTACTGGTGCAGAAATGACTTTAACTATTAAAGAAAAGAACCCAAAAACTCTACAGGAGGCAGCTGAGATGGCTGACCTCCGGCTATCACTAATTCGTGGGTGCGGGTCTGCCCAGCGTAGTGAGGCAGGTAACAAGGGGCGTGACGCCCCACCCCCCCGAGTTAGTGATATACCTTATGCAAACAAGTACAAGAGCCATGATACCAAGACTGACCACAAGACTAGCACCGTCCCATTTAAGAAGGGGCCGGGCCCTTCCCAGTACCAAGGGAAGCCCAAAGGGGAGTTGGAGTGTTATCAATGTCATAAAAAGGGGCACTTTGCAAGAGTCTGTCCTAGCAAACCACCTACAGCAGCTGTGTCTTTGGCCTGCAACATTGGTGTGTCTCCGAAGTCATCTGAGTTTGCCCGGGGCAGTTCGTCAGAGGCTGAGGCACAGCCAATGCAGAAGCACCTGGGAGGCTCGAACCCTGCTCAGGATGCTTTTTGCGACCATAGAGGGCGGGGTTGCGTGATGTGGGCGGGGCGCAAGCATGGAGTAGAGGTCTTGCGTGATACAGGTGCTTCCCAGACTCTGATGAATAACTTGACTGGCTACCCTATAAACGCGGCTCGGGTGGTAGTGGTGCAGGGTATTAATGCAACTCGGTCATACCCGCTGGTGCGGTTGGAGTTGGAGGTGGATGGTGTGGCACGTGAATTGGATGTCGGGATTGTGGAGAAACTGCCAGTGGAGGGCGTCGACCTTCTTCTCGGCAACGACTTTGCAATGCCCGCTTCTGAGGTTCTACCCTTAGTCGTTGCCGAGAGGCCGGCCGACGTGAGTGGGGAAGAGCAAGAGTGGGTCGAGCGGTGCCAGGCACAACCCATGGTGTGTGTTGTCACCCGAGCTCGGGCAGCTAAAGTGTCACAGCCTAGTCCTCCGTCTTCAGACCAGCGGAGGAACGATCAACAGGAGGAGGCTAAAGCTGGAGTTGGTTTTAAGAGTTTTGACTCGGCGGCTCTCCCGGGTGATTCAGTATTGGCACCTATGTTAGAGTCTGGAGAGGCCCCAGGACCTGTCACAGCTAGTGAGGAGGTAGGGCAGGAAGAGACTCCGAGGCAGCAACGTTACACACGGAGAGAAAAAAGGGTTGCTCAGTTTGATATTGGGGGAGGACTTGGGTTGCTTCGGAAGCATCTAGACAGGTTGGTTCCCTCAGATGTTTGTAAACTGCAGTTGGAGGATCCGGAAGTTCAGAAGTGTGGTAATGGTGCTGTCGAGATCAAACACGAGGACGGGGAAGCATGTCATGTGAACCTGTTGGAGGAGTTTGTGAGGCAACCACCTGAGCAGCCTACTGTCCCTGCGTTGGTCTGCCGCGGCCAAGGTGGAGAAGGAGAGGGGGGCAGTAGGGCACAGGTGGAGGAGAGTAGGGATTGTCATGTCTCGGCGGAGCAGTGGGCGGGGGACACGAGTCTGGTGGCTGTGGAAGCGCTAGAGCACCTGCCTGAGCAGCAGTGTGCAGCACTCCAGCACCAGCTCGGTTCATACCCCACTGGTCGTGCCGAGCCCCTGAGTCTCACAACTCGGGCGGTGCAAGATGTTCCGCGGGCAGGTCACGTGAATGTTGAAAGACCGTTAGCCTCGTTGTTTCGGTGGTTCAAGGTGGGCGACGAGGCTTTGGCATGGTTGCCAGGTCAGGGTCGACCCATGGCTGCCAAGGGTGGTGGTCAAAAGGAGGACATTGAGCAGATTGGGGAGGTTGGCTGTGGAGTGGATGTGCCCGGTCGTCACATAGCCTCCCAATGCTGCTCTAGTCTAATGCAACAGCCCTACCATAGACCGACTGTATCTGGCCATGTCTCTAAAAGCGGTGATGCTGAGCAGGCAGATGTCGTCACAAGGAATGCGGGGGTGCGCATGTACGGTATCGGCGGGGAAGCCTTAGCAATAATGAACTATGGGAGTGACTGCACAGGTGGTACTGATTGTCCCTCTCATGACCTGGCTGTTCTAGGGACGAAGGTGGAGAAGGAGGGAGACTACAGGTTAGAAGCTGCGGTCTCGGCTGGGTTGTGGGAGGGCACTAGGCATGTTGTTCGTGGAGACAGTGCAAGGCAGTTGTTTACTAGGCTATGGCAGTACTTTCGCATGTTTGTTGCTTCTCCAGGCCTGATGTACGGGGTAGAATCCGACATGCAGGCTGGAGATAGTGCAAGGCTCAGTTTAATTCCCTACCGTATAAATTCTGCTCGACAGCCTATGGTGCAAGCAGAGCTGGATTACGTGTGGACGAAGGGTCTGAGGGATAAGGAATGTCGTGAGTGGTCGTTGCCTGTAACTTTGCAACCGGTGTTAAGTGGCAAGATCAGTGAGTGTGTTGATTGCGAGAGTGCGTGTGCATTATCCCTGACAGACGCCTATACCTTACCAAGAGTTGACGACACCATAGACCGCCTTGGGGCTGCATCGCCTATCACGAGGGTGGATTTAGTAAAGGGTTGCTGGCAGGTGCCTTTGTCCGAGCGTGCTGGGGAGGTGTGTGGTTTTGTTGTGGACGGGAGTACCTACCAGTGCAATGTTATGCCTGACGGACTTAAGAATGCACCAGCAACGTTTCAGAACCTGATGAATGAAATTGTAAAGGACGATGATGGGCTGGAGCATCCTGTTAGTTTCTGCTCGGAGAAGTACAATTCGGCCCAGGGGAGCTGCTCTGTTGTCGAGGAGGAGCTGCTGGCGGTTGTGCTTGCGCTGGGGCATTTCGAGGTCTATGCTCCAGCCTATGGTCCGGTCGTTGTAGTTTACCCAGATCATCACCCTCTCAAGTTCTTGGACCAGTTTCACAATCGGAATATGAGGCTGACCAGGTGGTAACTAAGGTTATTGGTATATAATCTGGACATACGCCATATTGCCGGTTGTGACAACGTGGTTGCAGATGGTCGTTCAAGGGTATATGATCCTGGGTAGATTGACACACGGGTAGCCTCCTGCTTTAGTTTGAATAGTATTTTGCGCTTGGTGCTTGTTGGCTCGCGGTTGTAGCCCAGCGTATTGGGTCGTAAAGCAGGAGTTGAGCGTTTGGTATAGAAGAAAATAGGCTGCCCTTATAGTGCAGCCGGGAAAAAACCTATTAAAATATAAAAATCATAAAAAAACTCTTTCTTTTGATATAGATAATTGTATAAGTTTGTCATAGCCTATAGAGTTTGAGTAGTCCACGAACTATCAAACGGCTGAGCTCCTGTAAGCTCGCTCTGGGAGCATGATATTGTGTCTTTTGCTATTGGTGGGAGGAGTTATAAAATGTGAATTTTTTTGTTAATAATAAGATGTGTTTTGGTGATAAACTCAGCTTTGTTTTAGTGCCATGCGGTCGCTGGGTGTGAGGGGCTTGATGGGGTTCTGTGTGTGTCAGATTTTAGCTCAGGGTTGAGCAAGTAAAATCTTGGGGGAGGTGTGACGCATGTCGAGTGTGAGCATGCTGTACAGAACGCCTAGTCATGCCCCACTCTCGCTAGGATCGTCAGGGCAGGAACTTTGGCTGTAGTCTGTGTAGAGTTTCCTAACTTAGTTCATGTGAGCCGTTGTACTATAAGTATTATGAATATGTATTTTGTTTTCATCTGAGTCAACGAGTTCTATTTTATATCATTAGTTATAAGTATTGTGTATAAAACTTATTTGTAATGATGAGAGGAGAGAGAGAGATTACGTAACGGGGGTCAGTGGGTGCGCCATGCGGGAGGTGGGCCTAACTCACTAGCACTCCCCTCCTCCCTCCTCCCCCTCAGTGCGTGGGAAAGCCTTTGTCTATCCCAGATTGAGAGAGATAAATTACGTAATGATTGTCAGTGGGCGGTCCTTAGTAGTTTACGTTGGGCTCACTAGAGGGCCGAGTATAAAAAGGGAAGTCTCGCCACATTTTCTTCAGAACTCATTAGGCAGAGCGACTTCTCATTTCCCTTGCTAACTATAGATATTCTTCTGACTGATGTGAACTTTCTCTACTACCCTTACAGCCTTTTTTCCTCTTTTTCCCTACCCTTTTTAACTTCAATGGTCCCGTTGGTGCAGAGCTAGTCAGCCAACGTATTATCGCTTGAGTTCTCACGAGATATATGCCTATTAGATAGCCTATTTTGGAAGGGTCAACTTAGAATAGGATTGATTAATGTTTGTTGCACTCGTATATGCATTTCCCTGTGTATTATTATTATTGTTCCTGTTTTCTGCTAGTCTAGGTAATGCTAGACTGGGATAAGGCTACTGGTGTTGTGATTCCCGATGTGTACTAGATTTTGTTGAACCTGTACAATCGCAACGGAGACGTGGGAAGCCTAGGTGGTCTTTCTGACTGTGTACCTTGTGAGTTTAGCACTGTGTTGCGAGTGAGGGCTTTTGCCTCTGCCACCCAACACTGTGCTAACTCGTTTGCTTTGACTTTGAGAGGATTGCCAGGAGAGAACCAGATACTAGCGATCTGGATCTCTCAAGAGAGCATCCCGTCAATTAACGTAATTTGGCCGCACAGCCTTAAGGACTTCGCTAGGCTACGAGCCGCTTGCTCAGCCATTGTTTCCTAGCCTCCTACATCCCAGCTAGACTTTGCTCGATTAGCAGATACAGAATAGTATTGAAGCTTTCCTTATGTATGATATTGTTTATGCACTATTGATTTCATGTGTTGCACGCTTAGCTACTTTAGTGATTAGTGGCCCACGAGCACAATCCGAGTAGGCTATTGCCGGTGCATTGGCGGAGTACTTCTTTTTAATGTTTGTCAGTTACTATTGCATATTCTTATAATTCTTCTTATGTCAATTTAAACCTTTAATGATATGTAATTGCCAGTGTTTTGCTTATTTGAATAGCTGTTCAAAATCCGATACGTACTTCTTACGGGCATCCGAGAAGCATCTAACTTTATCAGAAGATTCCTTGCTCGATGCTTAAGGACTATTAATTTAACGTAACGTAATAGTGCCGATCCGAAGTAGAGGGTGGAGGACTTCTTAAGTTCTTATTCAAGGGTGGATTACTTCGGCTTCGGCCAACACTATTCTTTGGTGTTGTTGTTTCTTACTTCTTTGTTTGATTGTTGACCAGACTAGATAATTCCTGTCTCTTTATTAGTCTGTTGTTGAACACTAGTACCGAGTTCTTGTATACCCCGTTATAGCAGATCGAACTCTGGAGGGTATTGGTGTTTTTTGTTCGGCTGGCAGTACTCAGGGTTTGGGATCGTGTGTTTCCGTTGTGGCAGCGAGCCGTACTCGAGTCCTGATTAAGAGCCCTTGTGTACCCGAGTGCCAGGTCGTAACAGATATAATAAAGTTATTCATTTACAAACGCAGTCAGTCGCGTGTTTGATGCGAGATATTTGTCTCGAGAGAGAGAGAGAGAGAGAGAGAGAGAGAGAGAGAGAGAGAGAGAGAGAGAGAGAGAGAAAGTGAAAGCGAAACAAAGTGAGAGAGAAAGAGTGAGTGAGTGAAATAAAGTGAGAGAGAGAGAGAGAGAGTGTCTAAAACATAACCAAATTAACCATATTCTAATTAAACCTACGCCATCTGGTAGTATTAAGTAATAAGGTACAAACGAAGACATTCTGGAGATTACGTTCTAGACTAGAGGCTATCTCAATAAACCCTCTGAATACCATACGTCTTGTTATAACAAAAAATGTTGGCCAGAATAGAAGGTCAAAAGGCGTCATAGTGCTGAAGGGGTTAAAGGCATGATTAAGAGGTCCTTCTTAACCTGCATAAAGTATAGCTGAATGAGAGTGTCAAAATGTGTCATAAACCTCAAATCAAATTGTCAAACAATACCCAGAAATGATAGAAATATTGTACCGTGATATACTGAAAGGTTTTTGTTTTTCTCTCTCTCTCTCCCTCTCTTTGGCTTGTATCCATTTTGCCCCATTCAGCCTACTGTTTACGTTTACCCCCCCTCCAGGTGTCAATAATTTCCTGGCGAGCTGTAGCGAGCCAGCATATATATTTTGTTGTTGTGACAGCAAGCTAAATTTGTACATTTTTCGATAGAAAAATTTCTCCGGCGAAGCAGGATTTCTCCAAACAACGCTAGGTCGCTATCGCTCGCCAGGAATAAATCGACACCTGGATGGGGATAAACATCTTAAAACAGTAGGCTGAATGAGGCCGAATGGATACAAGCCAGGGAAAGAGAGAAAAGGAGAGAAAGATATAAAAAAAACGGTGACCCCCCCTTAAAGAACGACAATGGCAATTGAGGCGACAAAGTAGAAACACACACAAGAAACTAACATAATAAATCCCGTATCTCATATGGCAACACTCTCCAAAAGCTATTTAATTGTGTTGCAAAATTCACCCTATTTACTGAATATTATTACGAAAGAGGATTCCGGGACATTTAATTAAATACCTACGTGCTACGTGCTTCGCCAGCTGATGTGATGAACCTTAAGGGGAGACTGGCCGTTTGTTTGGTCTATTAATTCATTTGTTCATATATTTTTGTTTAGTTTCCTCCCTATACCTCCATAAAGCTTATAAAAACACCCCCTAGACCCCCCTTCAAGATAAATTTATACATTTTTCGGTAGAAAAATGTCCCGGCCGAAGGCCGATTCCTCTTATAATTGCAGGCTCGCTATCGCTCGCCAGGAAATAATCGACACCTAAATGGCACGAAAGGTCTTCAAATTCACAGCGAAATGGGGCGAAAGGTGTTAAAATCGCCAAACTAATGGGCCGAACGTCTTATAATCTCAAAACTAGTGGGGCTAAACATTAAGGAGAAGGGGGTCCAGAAAAACGGTCTTCCTCCCCTTAAGATAGGCATTATACATTTTCTATTTTATGTTTATTTCTATTAACCCTTTCCTTATCGGCGACGTCTTCTTCATTATAATCTGGCAAATATTAGACAATTATATTCAGCTCGGGAAGGACGTCTAGCTACTATTAAAAGACTGCAGACTATCGCAATTAATCCTTTTAGATATCACATATCCTTCTCAAGCTTCACACAATCGTCTAAATGTACCGGTAGCTAGAATAATATTAAAAAGACGTCGCCGGTACAGAAGGGGTTAAGGGGAATATACGATAGATCCGCTTGGAAGACGAGAGTAGGGGGGGGGGGAGAAGAGTATGGTAGAGGACCGTCGTTTGTTTTTATCTCGCTTATAATAGTATCTTGAGGGATGTCTAGCGAGGAAACTAAGAATTTATGAATGAATGAATTTATTGGCCAAAAAAGCAGTCAGTGTCCCCTTAATTAATATAATTCCATAAATTAATTAAAGGCCTGCGATGTACGTCATAGCAAAATAACGCACAAACACTTTCTCTCTCTCTCTCTCTCTCTCTCTCTCTCTCTGGGACAACTTCTACAACCAGCCTACTCTGTTCCGCAAGGATGGCACTCATCTAAACCCTGTGGGTTCAGCACGCATGGGTCGTCTCCTACACGAAGCAGTCCGCAGCCATGGATCAAAAAACGCCATCCGAGAAGAAGCAGCAGTGACATAAATCATCCAACGCCAAGCAAAAAACAGAGGCAACCGAGGACCACTAGCGATAAGGACCGAAGACAGCGAGGACCGAGGACAGCCATGAACATAAATGTAGATCCGACAAGAACCAAAAATATTATTAAAGAGCGTTCCGTGAGTTCTAAAATAACAAATTTAAAGGTTTTCTATGCAAACGCTCGTAGCATACACAATAAATTTTAAGATTTAGAGGAGCTAGTGTTTACTGAAAATTATGATGTGATTGGCATAACAGAATCTTGGCTCAATACAGAAGATAGAGACTTTTTAGCAGAGTATTCACTTCCCGGTTATGTAATGTTTGAGAAAAGCCGAATAAATTGAAATGGAGGTGGCGTTTTACTTTATATCAAAGAAAGTCTTAACCCTACCCTCTTGTCAAAACCTCAAATTGTGAACGTCGACACATCTTTTGTGCTAATAAAGATTAATAAAGGTACAAAAATAATACTTGCATTAATACACAGACCTCCAGCTCAATCAGTGCAAACTGACCGAGAAATTTACGAACAAATTGCAGATGTAAGTAACTCACAAGATACCGTAATTTTTGGCGACTTTAATTTATTAAAGTGGGGCAATACTCTTACTTCACACTCCGGACATGACTTGTATACGAACTTGCAAGAGAGTTCGCTTTATCAATTTGTTCGAACGCCGACCCGTGGTAAAAACGTTCTTGACATTGTACTTGCAACAAAAGAAGAATTAAGAGAGAATTTGAAGGTTGGTGATGTACGATAACTTTCACTTTAAACTTTACTAGTAACGAACCAAATAGTAGCATCGAAAATGTACCTAATTTCAAGAAAGCAAACTTCCATAAACTTAGAGCTATGTTTAAAGAAACTGACTGGAGCTTTTTAATTAACAACGACATAAATACATCTTGGAAGTTATTCGAAACCACTTACCTAAAAGTAGTGCAAGACTGCATACCATCGAAAATACGGCGTCCAGCCCATAATATTAAGCCCAAATGGTGGAATAAAGATATTTCAAACTGCCTGCTTGCTAAAAAATTTGCTAATGATAGATTAAAATCCTCACATAATGACGAAGAACGGGTGAAATTTGTAGAGCTACGACGCAAAGCCAAAAAGTTAATTAAGCAAAGTAAAAAGACCTTAGAGTTACATATTGCGAATCAAAGTAAAACAAACCCAAAAGAATTCTATAGTTATATCAGAAAGAAAAAAGTAGTTACTTCAACTGTTGGACCGTTAGTCGATGAAAATGGAGAATACACCAAAGACAAAGTACAAATGAGTAATGCCCTCAATACCTTCTTTGCATCAGTTTTTACAACAGAAGACCTCAGTGATATCCCTACACCATCGCCGATTCAGATTGATAATTCAGATGTTCTAAGCAATATCACCGTTACAGAGAGAGAAGTATTGAATTGTTAAGATAAACTCAAGGTAAATAAAACGCCTGGACCTGATACAATCTCGCCTAGAGTTCTAAAGGAAGCTAAGGATGAGCTCTCCAAACCACTGACATTACTATTCAATAAATCCTTGCAGTCTGGAACTATGCCTGATCAGTGGAAGCTAGCCAACATAACACCGATATTCAAAAAAGGCAGCAAATCCCTACCCCGTAGCTATCGTCCAATTAGCTTAACCTCAGTTGTATGTAAAATGATAGAAACGGTCATACGAGACAGACTCGTAAATCACTTAGAGGAAAATAGCATTCTTAAAGATACTCAACACGGCTTTCATAAAAAACGTTCCTGTTTAACAACTTCTTCCACGATATCCTCAACCTCTACGATGAGAGTAAAGCTGTAGATATTATATACCTTGATTTTCAAAAGGCCTTTGACAAAGTTCCCCACAAACGTTTACTGCTAAAACTAAAAGCGCATGGAATACAAGACGGTGTGTTGAAATGGATAAAAAATTGGCTCAGTGACAGAAAGCAAAGAGTAGTCATAAACGGTAAGGCATCTAAATAGACCAATGTAAGTAGCGGGGTACCCCAGGGATCGGTACTAGGTCCAATTCTCTTTCTAATTTACATCAACGACATAGATGAGGGTCTCACCTGTACAATCTCAAAATTTGCTGACGATACAAAAATTGCAAATAGCGTACTCTCATAAGAACAAGTTGACGATATGCAACACAATCTAGATAAATTGTCATGTTGGGCCCAAATTTGGCAAATGAGTTTCAATGCGGATAAATGTAAAGTACTAAATATCGGATACATAAATGAGAAAGCAAACTATTCGATGAATGGCACTCAGCTTAAGAATGTAAACAGAGAAACCGATCTGGGAGTAACAATATCGAGTAACCTAAAACCGAGTCAACAATGTTCAGAAGTTGTTAAGAAGGCAAACAAAATAATTGGCTTTATAGGCAGGTCATTTGAGCATAAATCCAAAGAAGTTATCCTAACCCTTTACAATTCCTTAGTCCGCCCTCTTCTGGAATACTGCGTTCAATCCTGGTGCCCTTATTACCAAAAAGATATAAACAAGCTAGAACGAGTTCAACGTAGAGTTACCAAAATGATACCTAGCCTAAAGAACAAACCATACGAAGAGCGTCTTAGAGAATTAAATCTACTTCATTTAACCCAGCGCAGATTAAGAGGTGACTTAATTCAAGTGTTCAAAATCATCAAAGGCATCGACAATATGGACTGTAGTAAGTACTTCACTATCGACCAATCTAATTACACGCGGGGAAACGGTTGCAAAATTATTGGTAAATCTTTTAACTCACACGAATCTAAGAATTTCTTCTTCAATCGAGTTGTCAACTTGTGGAATGGGCTTCCCCGAAACGTTATAGACTGCATCACCGTTGATTCATTTAAACTCCGCCTAGACAAATATCTCGCATCAAACCCGCGACTGACTGCGTTTGTAAATGAATAACTTTATTTTATCCTCCCCTCAGTTACTAACCCATCTGTCCCCTACTAATTTCCTAATCCTGCCACGGACATTAGTTCCAGGCAGTAATTCCCTTTCCAATGTTCCCTCACCCAATCTAAACCACTGTTTGGAGACTTGATCCTCAGTGTTTTGGAGGACAAGCAACCTAGAAGAGTCATTAGATCTGTTGTTGCTTGATTTCCTTTGTACTTTGTACTCCTTTATATATATAAATATATATATATATATATATATATATATATATATATATATATATATATATATATATATATACTGTATATATATATATATATATATACAGTATATATACCCAGCCTTCAGCTTAGCCAACCCAATCACAGGTTTTTTTTTTTTTTTTTTTCTTTTTCTATGTGATTGAGGGAGGCAAAAGGCATAACTGCCTATAGCGAGTGCCTCCCCCATAGTTGAAAGAGTGACAGGGCCAAAATCAAGGGACGTTCGAGCCAAAATGCCTGGACACACGGAGTTTGAAGCAATTTAAGTCATAGGAAGAGGGAAAGACTGATTCTGGGAGAGAGTTCCAGAGCTCAGATGTTGAGTAGAAGAAAGTTTGAGAGTAACGTTTCACTCTTGGGTTGGATAGTTGCACAGAGTAGGGGTGGGATTGAGTTGCAAGACGGGTACCACGTGCCCTATGTAAAGGAGGTGGTATGCACTGGGATAGCTCTGAGGAACACTGATTATTATAGTAGCGATAGAATAGCGAGAGAGATGCAACATTGCGGCGGAGAGAGAGAGATTGCAGAGAGTTGGTGAGTGGACGGGAGTTAATGATACGAAAGGCCTTCTTTTCAACTTTGTCTAGGAGAGCGGTGTGAGAGGAACCTCCCCACACATGTGAACAATACTCAATACAAGGGCGCACTATGCCCCTGTACAGAGCAAGAAGCTGTGCAGGGGAAAAGAACCCCCTAAGGCGGTTGAGCACACCCAGCTTCTGGGAGGCTGCCTTAGCAAGACTGATAATATGGTCCCTCCAAATGAGAGCAGAAGAAAAAGAGACACCAAGAATATTGAGAGAAGATGAAGGGTTGATTTTTGTATTGTTGAAGAATAAGGGATAGTCCGCTGGGAGATCCTGACGGGTAGATAGATGGAGAAATTGGGTTTTGGAAGCATTAAAGTTAACAAGGTTTTCTCTGCCCCAATTGGAAATAGTATTTAGATCAGAATTTAAGAGTTCTATGGCTTCATTACGTTTGTCGTTGAGGGATTGCTGGCTGGGGCGTTCTGAAAAACTAATGGAGTAGTGTAAGGTTGAGTCGTCTGCGTATGAATGGATGGGAATTAAGGTACAGTTAAGGAGATAATTTATAAAAATTAGAAAGAGAATAGGAGATAGGATAGAGCCCTGAGGAACACCGGAGTTTATAGGGTGAGGAAGTGAACAATGGCCGTCCACAACCGCGGCTATGGAACGGCCGGAAAGGAAATTAGAGACAAAGGCACAGATGGAGGGATAGAAACCGAAGGAGGGTAGTTTAGAAATTAAAGATTTATGCCAGACTCTATCGAAGGCTTTCGATATGTCTAGTGCAATAGAAAAAGTCTCACCGAAGTCCCGAAAGGAGGATGACCAAGAGTTAGTAAGATATGAAAGAAGATCACCAGTAGAGCGACCCTTAAGGAAGCCATACTGGCGATCTGAGAGCAGATTATGAGAAGAGAAATGCTTAAGAAATTTGGAAGCAAGTTTCAAAAACTTTAGAAAGACAAGAGATAAGAGCAATTGGACGATAGTTGGAGGGTTGAGAGCGGTCACCCTTCTTTGGACAGGTTGAATGTGAGCAAACTTCCAGCATGAAGGGAAGACGTTAGAGGATAGACAGAGACGAAAGAGTTTGCCTAGGCAGGGAGTCAGGTTATCTTTAGGTTATCTTCCAGTAAGCCACAATGATGTTCACGCACACACCTTCTCTCTCTCTCACTCTCGCTCTCTCTCTCTCTCTCTCTCTCTCTCTCTCTCTCTCTCTCTCTCTCTCTCTCTCTCTCTCCAGTAAGCCCCAACGACTCTCTCGGTAAACCCAAAGAGAGCTCGGACGCCTTTGAACAGAACTCGGCCTAACTCAGACGCCGTTCGGATGGCCCAAGCGGTGTTGAGAATCACTGTTATAGGCTACTCCAGGACTGCTGAGGGCTAAGAGATGTGGTGTGGTGGACTGGAGTGGTGTGGTGGAGTGTTCGTGTGGTGTGGTGGAGTGATGGTATGATGTGGTGAAGTGGTGTGGTGGAGTGGAGTGGTGGTAGGAGACTAAGAGGAGTAAAGAAGACTTGGAGGAGTGGACAGAGAGGAGGACGAGGAAGAAAAGGAGGTGGTGGGGGGGGGGGGGGGAGGAGGAGGAGGAGGATATTAAGAGGACAGATATAAGGAGTAGGAGGAAGAGGGGTAGCAAGAATGTATAAATGCCCACCCAGACCCTTTCAAGTTAAATTTGTAAATGTTTTGATAGATCTAGAATGTCTTACGAATTCTTTGAAGTTACAGGCTCGCTATCATTGGCCCCAGGAAGAAAACGACACCTGCATGGGGTGAAACGTCGTATTATCGCCAAATTAATGAAGACGTTGAGCAAAATATAGAACAATAAAAAGAGGGAAGACATCTGGACAATAATAATTCTTCAGGATACACTGGCCACACAGACCTTGCCATCCCAGCGAAGTGGTCAGAGCTTCATTCTAGTAGAGATGGCAAACCCGATAGTAAAGGAAAGTGGAAGGAAAGGATGGCAAAGAAAGAGAAGAAAAGAAATGCTTGGAATGGACGATATTAAGAGGATAAATGGGAAGAGAAGGAGGAGGAGGAGGTAGAAGAAGAAGGAGGAGGAGGAGGAAGAGGAGGAGGAGGAGGAGGAGGAGGAGGAGGAAGGAAAAGGAAAAAGAAAAAGAGGAGGAAGAGGAAGGAAAAAGAGGAGGAGGAGGAAGAAGAGGAGGAAGAACAGGAGGAGGAAGAGGAAGAAAGAAGAAGAAGAAGAAGAGGAGGAGGAGGAGGATAATAAAAGAATGAAAGAGGAAGGAAAGTGCCAGGAATGCACGATATTAATCCTTTGAATAACGTGGCATTTTTCCCCATGTTATTCTTTGCTTGCACTTGGCGATTTAGTTTAGCTTAGAAAATACCTCTTGCAAACAAAGAGGTGAGCTCGATCTAGACTATAACTCCTGCCCAAACGAAATTAAATCATCTAATAAAATAAAAATAATAATAATAATAAGAATAAGAATAATAAGAAAAAGAAGAAGAAAAGAAAGAATGGAATGAGGAGGAATACAAAGGAATACAAAGGAGAACAAACTGCAACAGACCTATTGGTCCTTACGGGGCAGTTTGGATATCTAAAACTACTAATCTACTGACTACGAGGTAGAGAAAAGGATAGCAAAGAAGAAGGCTCCTCCCCACCCACCACTCCCTCCAGCTAATGCTGTCATGGAAACAGATAGGAAAAATACCATGCAGTATTGAAAAACTGACACGGAAATTCGGACAGGACAGGGAGAAAAAAGAAGTTGATTTGTAATCTAAGCTAACTCTATTTACTACAATTCTGAAAGGGAACAGATGTATGAAAATCAATATACATTGCGGTATGCGTTGACATTTCGTTGCGCGTTATTCTGAAAGAAACTGTGTTAATCGGGGGTTATTTGCCATGTGTTTATCCAGATGGTTCTTAAATGTTTCGACAGTATTACAGTTTACAATGTTCGAGGGTAGTCTGTTCCAATTATTCACAACGCGGTTGAAGAAGAAATGCTTCGCCTCGTGAGAATGAAAACGCTTGCCTATAATCTTATAACCATTGTTTCTCGTGTTTGCTTGATTGATCGTAAATAATTCGCTTACATTTAGGTTGCTGAATCCCTTGAAGATTTTGAACACCTCTATTAGGTCACCTCTCATTATGCGCTTTGTTAAGCAAAACAAATTTAGTTCTTTTAAGCGCTCTTCGTACGGTTTATTACGCAATCTAGGTATCATTTTAGTGACTCTGCGTTGCACCCTTTCAAGTTTATTTATGTCCTTTCGGTAGTACGGTGAACAGAATTGCACGCAGTATTCGAGATGGGGACGCACCAATGAGTTGAATAGAGTAAGTATGATTTTTTCTGATTTGAATTTGAATGTTCTGCCGATGAAACCCACCAATTTATTAGCAGTTTTTATTACCTCTGTACACTGTTTACTCGGCTTCAGGTCACTTGATATTATAACTCCCAGATCCTTTTCATTATTTGTATTTGATAGTTGAATGTTGTTCATTGAGTAATCTTTTTTAGCGTTGTTACTACCGATGTGTAATACTTTGCATTTTTCTATGTTGAATTTCATTTGCCATTTTTCTGCCCAGTTTTCTAAAGTGTCTAGGTCACCTTGTAGTTTTTGCCAATGTACTGTTGAGGTTACTTTATTAGTAATTCTTGTATCGTCAGCAAATTTCGAAATTTTGCATTCTATTCCTTCGTCTAAGTCGTTTATGTAAATTATAAAAAGAATAGGACCTAATACCGAACCCTGGGGAACGCCACTATTTACTTTGCACCAATCTGATTCTTCACCATTTATTACAACTCGTTGTTTACGGTCTGAGAGCCAATTTTCGAGCCATTTCAGAGTTTTTCCTGTTATGCCATGAGCTTTTATTTTGTCAATTAGTCTCTTGTGGGGTACGGTATCGAAAGCTTTCTGAAAATCGAGATATATTATATCAACTGCTCTATCCTTATCATATGATTTGTAAACATCATTGAAGAAGTCGAGTAAGTTTGTTAAGCATGAACGTTTATTTCTAAAACCGTGCTGAGAATCTTTTATTAAATTATTTTCTTCCAAATGTTTTACTATTTTGTCCCTTATAATGGTTTCCATTAATTTGCCCGTTACCGATGTTAAGCTAATTGGTCGATAATTGCCGGGAGAGGACTTATTTCCTTTTTTGTATATGGGCGTCACGTTAGCTAGTTTACATTCGTTTGGAACTATCCCAACATTTAATGATTTGTTGAACAGATTTGCGAGTGGGTTTAATAATTCGTGTTTTGCTTCTTTTAGGATCCTTGGGGATATTTTATCAGGGCCTGGGGTTTTATTAACTTTCAAATTGTTGATTGCGAACAGGATATCGTCTTCATAAATCGTAAAGTTTTCGAGCTCAGTGCCATTTGATTGATTCGTAGGGGTAGGTCGGTTACCGGTAGTATCTTCCGACGTGAAAACTGATGCAAAATAGTTATTAAGGATATTCGCCATTTGTACTTTGTTATCTGTATGATCTCCATTTTCCGCAACAAGTGGGCCTATTGTTGAAGTTACCGTTTTTCTGTTTCTTATATAGCTGTAAAATTCTTTCGGATTGGACTTGCTGGAGCTGGCAATATGAAGTTCCAGATTCTTCTTACTTCCTTTGATGAGATTTTTGGTTGTTCGACGCAGTCTATCGTGTTCTAATTTATCGCTATTATTCTGAGTTGCCTTATATTTTTGGTATGCCTGCTTTTTTACTAAGAGGATGTTTTTTATTTCATTATTCCACCATTTTGGCTTATATTTGCCTGCTGGGCGCCGGTTTCGTATAGGGATGCTTGTATTTATTGCTTTGTTTAGGTTATTAGATAATATGTTCCATAATCGATTTACATCGTGAGTTTTAGTCATTTCACTCCAGTCAGTATTGGCAAGATGCCTTCTAAGTTTGTTAAAGTCGGCCCTTCGATAATCTGGTACTTTTTCCGTGCTCACGTTTTCTTTGTCATTATTTACTTTAATGTTAAAGGACACTATCCTATGGTCACTAGAGCTAAATTCCGGTCCGATTTTAACGCTATTTACCAGTCTTTCATATGTCGTTAGAATAATATCCAGAATGTTATTTCCCCTCGTTGGGTGTTCTACGTGTTGATAAAGGGCACTTTCCTGAAGATTAGCATATAGATCAAGTCCCGCGTGAGCATTTAGTGGTTCGCCCCATGTTGTGACTGGCAGATTGAAATCGCCAAATATTACTGCTTCTTCCTGACAACTTATTTCCGCTATTTGATCATATAGTTTCTCGTCAGTATCGGGTGATTGTGCAGGAGGTCGATAAATTAGGCCAATTATTATCTTGCTTGCTTGATTATTTATTTGAACGTAACTAGTATCAATATTATTTATGGCAGGTTTGGTTACCTCGATTGGGTGAAGATTACTTTTAACATATAGCAGAACCCCACCTCCCATTCTATGGGATCTTTCGCAGCTGAAGGGAGTATAACCTGGTAATGCGTATTCCGCCAAAAAATCACGCTTTTCAGTGTTGATCCAAGATTCTGAAACACCGATTATATCACATTCCTCCATACATGCAAGTGCTTCCAGGTCTTCGAATTTATTGCGTAAGCTGCGTGCATTAACGTAGCAGGCCGTGATATTATTTTGGATAGAGTTTACATTTGATATGGGGTAGTTTATGTCGCTGCTACTGCCCCTGCTCGGTTGTCGTTTTTTGATCTGAAAGTGCAGACTGCATCATGTAGGAGTCTGCCTAGGCGTGCTCCTCCGACTGAATTCAAATGGCAGCCATCATCCTGAAAGAGAATGTGTTGATTGTAGAAATGGTCCCAGAGATTGAGATATTCGACATCTTCCTGTGAGCAGAGGGATTTAAGTCTGTTATTCGTACTGAACGCCTTATCGTAGAAACCGGTCTCTGCATCGATCTTGGGAAGAATGCCTGAAATGATTATGTTACATGACTTACTCTTGTAACGCTGGATTGCCTTACGGTATTTTTCCATTAGTTCCTCTGATCTGGTGCGCATTACATCGTTCGACCCTGCGTGAATCACGAACAGGGTGTTCTCGTCAGCGTTGATGGTGACATCATCGAAGGCTGCTGTGATGTCGTCCAAACCTGCACCCGGTATGCAAAAACGCTTTCTGTGGTTTGGGACTCTTCCACAGAACTCTTCAAGTTGTCCTCGTAAGATGGAGTCTCCAATGAGCCTGGTCTCCTCAGTTTCGTCTCCTGTTTCTGTCAGAATCTGGTATTTATTAAATGTGGTGACCGGCAGATGTGACCTCCTTTTTGATTGCCTCGCCCCATTTCTTACGGGAGTAAAGCTGGTGGGAGAGACTCTGGAATTTTGAAGGGATGGAGGGCTGTTGTGGGGGGCGGGTGGGCTGGCTGGTGGGGGTGTTAGCGGCTGGTCAATTCTGGGTGGGGAAGGAGATCTAGGGGGAGAAGGGAGGGCAGTTGCGTTGTCTTGGCTAGACACCTGCACTGGTAGTCCTACATCCTGCTGGGTTTCTGGTGTTGCTGCTACATTGAGGGAAACAAATTCCTGCAAGGAGTAGAATTCCTTCTGGAGTTTGACATAGTTGGCTTTTACTTCGTTCAGACCTTCTAACAGATGTCGGCGGTTTTCGCACAGCCTGCATTCCGGGTTGGAGAAGTAGTCACTGAAGTATTGTCCAGCGAATCGACCTGTACACTGCTCGCAACGTTTCAAGTTCGAAGGCATTTTGGCTGCTAAGATGATATAGTATTAATTTAAGATACAGTTTCAAAAGCCCTGTGAAAATAAATGAAAAATATATGTGAGATATGTTAGTAATAAGATACTATGTCGAGAGCCTGTAAAACTATAGAAATATGTGTTTGAATTTTATGATTACATGAGACTGTAAAAAAAGAGAGATATTGGTTAGTATGAGGAGGAGAAGGAGGGGGAAGAGGAGGAGAAGGGGGAGGGGGAGGGGGAAGAGGAGGAGGGGGAGGGGGAAGAGGAAGAGGGGGAGGGGGGAGAGGAGGAGGAATACGAGGAAGTAGAGAAAGAGTAAAAGAGTAGGAGGGAAAAAATGGCTTTATGATATTAAGGGGAGATGGGTCGTTTTTATTTCCTCATTTATGAATCTTATTATTAATGTATTAGTTTCCTCCCTAGACCTCCATCAAGCTTAAAAAAACACCCGCCCAGGACCCTCCTTAAAGAAAAATTTGTACATTTTTCGATAGAAAAATGTCGCCGGTTTCTCTTAAATTAGAAAGAACAGCATACCCAAGAAGTGAATATGAATAAGGAGGAGGAGGAAGAGGAGAAGGAGGAAGAAGAAGAAGAAGAGAAAACGAGAAGAGAAAACGAGAAGAAAAAGAAAAGAAAAAGGAAGACACACAGAAAACAGAAAGAGAAGAGTTGACTCCTCCGATACATTTTTTTTTTTTTTTTTTTAAGAGACAATGAACGGAGGAAGGAAAAACACAGATAAAACAAAAAGGTCCATGTCCTAAAGGCATCCTCCATTCATAAAATGTTTGTAACAACTGGATTTAAACATTTTTAGATTGTAAGTTTGTGGAAAGCAATTCGAGGGAAGTGAATTCCAAAGAGTAGTAGCTCTGGGGATAAATGAATTCTGATATGCAGAAGTTCTGCATTGTGGAGGAGAAAGTGTAAATTCATGGGCGCTCTCAGCTGCCCTAGTTCTACGGGGAAAGATGTGGAGAGGCGGCACAATTGAAGCAAGTTCCTCGGAACATTTGCTGTGAAAATATCTGTAGAATAATGCAAGGGATGCAACGTTTCTTCGTATGGATAATGTAGGAAGGTCCTGTGTGATTGCAGGGTTATTGATTAATCTAATAGCTTTATTTTGAATTTTGTCCAACTGCCTCAATGCAACCACTCCACTTCCACCCCACAGAGGTGAACAGTAATCCCATGTACAGACACACGCACACACACACCACCCACCCACCCACACCCACCCACACCCACCCACACGGCCACTCTTCAAAGATTATAATGCCACTTATACATGCCTCTCTCTCTCTCTCTCACACACACACACACACACACACACACACACACACACACACACACACACTCACACACACAGGACATTTGGGCAAGTCTCCTAACGGTGTAGCCTCTGTTCACCTAGCAGTATAAATAGGAACCTGGTATAAGTGGACGAAGTTGTGACGTCCCATCTGGGGTTGGTGATCGGTTACAAGGCGAGATGGGTATCGTACTGGTCAACCTAAGCCTTCGAGTGAGACTGGTACCGTAGTGAGAATGGTACCGTACAGGTTAACCCCTAAGCCTTCGTATCCAGATGTTGCCAATTGGCTAAAATACAGACTACACACACATCCACAGCCATTCCAACGATACATAAAACACTTAACATGCATTTCACGCAATACATTCCCAGTTAAGGAGGCTCGATAATAATGAGCTTAGCTCGCATTGCGTGGATTCCCCTTGACGAACAAGTAACTGAGTAACACACACACACACACACACACACACACACACACACACACACACACACACACACACACAGAGGCCGAGTTGGTGACTACAAGGGCGGAACTCCCCACCCCAGTATACAGAAGTCTCGACCTTTCTCTCCTTTTCTGTCTTTCTCTGGCTTGTATCCATTCGGCCCCATTCAGCCAACTGTTTTAAGACGTTTATTCCCATCCAGGTGTCGATTTTTTCCTGGCGAGCGATAGCGAGCCAGCATTGTATGGAGAAATCCGGCTTCGCCGGAGACATTTTACTACCGAAAAATGTAAAAATTTAGCTTGCTGTCAAAACAAAAATATATATTTGCTGGCTGGCTTCCGCTCGCCAGGAAAATTTTGACACCTGGATGGGGGTAAACGTCGTAAAACAGTAGGCTGAATGGGGTCGAATGAATACAAGCCAAAGAGAGAGAGAAAAGGAGAGAAAAAAAAAGCGGGTTGGTCCCCTTAATGCCCCGGTGGGAAGAGACGAGGAATAGATATCCGATAATAACAGAGATCGGCCACCCTCCGCCATATTGGTACCACTATACTCTGTTTCTTTTCAACTGACGGTAAATTGCAAAGTTCCCATCAAAATTTCTCGGATATTTTGAAGAGTTTGTAGTGAAATGTGGTACTAATTATATAAACTCGGTCTTAATATGATACAGAGACAGTGTGGTGTCATGTTTTGTCTATTAAGTATCGATAAATTAGCTTCTTAGGGATTCAATTTGCCGCCAGATGAAAAGAAACCTAGTATAGTGCCATTAGTCTCATTATCCATACCCATAATTAATATTCAGCTTTACAGGATATATAATTCCTCCTTTGGATCTAAAATATACATTATCAAAAATATAATACCACCCAGTCATTAGCCTCTCCTCACTCTCCAATATAGCCACACCCATGATTAATATTCAGCTTTATTGGTACGGGACATACAATTTAGTCTTTCGGTGTAAATTCTTCATGATAAGGAATAATTAATGGTATAATATCACCCCGTTATTTGATGACTGAAGCACAAAATGGACGTCCACATATAAGGGCGTATCTCTCTCTCTACAAGCTCTCTGTCAAAAAGTGGGGTGGTGTGGTGTGGTGTGAAGAAGTGGTGTGGTGTGGAGGATTGTTGTGGTGGAATGGTGTGGTGTGGTGTGGAGGGGAGTGGTATATACGAGTAGTGTGGAGGGGTGGAGTGGTATGATGTGGTGTAATGGATTAGAGTATGTGGAGTGGTGGAGTGGAGTGGTATGATGTGGTGTGGTGGATTAGAGTAGTGTGGAGGAGTGGTATGATGTGGTGTGGTATATAAGAGTGGTGTGGAGGAGTGGAGTGGAGTGGTATGATGTGTGGTGGATAATAGTGTGGAGGTGTGGAGTGGAGTGGTATGGTGTGGTGTGGTGCATAAGAGTAGTGTGGAGGGGAGTGGTATGGTGTGGTGTGGTGGATAAGAGTAGTGTGGAGGAGTGGAGGGGAGTGGTATGATGTGTGGTGGATAATAGTGTGGAGGTGTGGTATGATGTGGTGTAATGGATTAGAGTAGTGTGGAGTGGTATGATGTGGTGTGGTGGATTAGAGTAGTGTGGAGGAGTGGTATAGTGTGGTGTGGTGGATAAGAGTAGCGTGGAGGAGTGGAGGGGAGTGGTATGATGTGTGGTGGATAATAGTGTGGAGGTGTGGAGTGGAGTGGTATGGTGTGGTGTGGTGCATAAGAGTAGTGTGGAGGGGAGTGGTATGGTGTGGTGTGGTGGATAAGAGTAGCGTGGAGGAGTGGAGGGGAGTGGTATGATGTGGGGTGGTATATAAGAGTAGTGTAGAGGAGTGGAGTGGAGTGGTGTGGTGGTTATTAAAGTAGTGTGGAGGAGTGGAGTGGGATGGAGTGGTGTCTCTTGGGAAGGGTGTCGCAATGCGGTTTAGTTGGCTTCCCTCACTCGCTAGCCTATCCTTGCAGCTCTTGTTCCCTTGTTCTCACTAGCTCTTTCTCGGCTCTTGGTCGCTCTTTTTCGCCTCTCACATTCTAATTTACATTCTTACTCACTCTCATTTATACTCTCACTCTCTCTTAATCTCACTTTCTCAATTGTACTCACTCAATCTTACTCACTCACTCACTCACTCACTCACTCACTCAGTCACTCACTCACTCACTCACTCACTCACTCAGTCACTCACTCACTCACTCACTCACTCACTCACTCACTCACTCACTCTCTCTCTCTCTCTCTCTCTCTCTCTCTCTCTCTCTCTCTCTCTCTCTCTCTCTCTCTCTCTATCTCTCTTGCGCACAGAAGGACTCAGAAGGACCCTATTTTTTGTTGAATACTGAAGCAGGTGGGAAATACGATTGTGTGATGCCACGAAAAAGCGTCGGTGTAATTCTGGAGCGTTTCCTTTAAGGGGAGATGGGTCGCTTTGCTGGTCTCCATTCTTCCTCATGTTTAGCCCTATTAGTTTTCAGATTTGTAAGACCTTCGGCCCATTAGTTTGGCGATTGTAAGACCTTTCGCACCATTTTTTTGTCAATATTAAGACTTTTTGTGTCATTTAGGTGTCGAGTTTTCCTGACGAGCGATAGCGAGCCTGCATTTTAAGAGGAACCGTTAGATATTATGTGTATTTAATTGATATAGCACATTGCGAAGCTTCATTACTTTCCAAGCTCACTTACCTAACCCCGTATTGTTCCATTATGTAACAACTAATGAAAGCATACGATCCTCCCGGGATTCGAACTCGGGACACCAAACCCAAAACAATAAGCACTCTTACTCACTCTTAAAATGCAGGCTTGCTATCGCTCGTCAGGAGAAATCGACTCCTAAATGACACAAAAAGTCTTAATATTGACAAAGAAATGTGGCGAAAGGTCGTAAAATCGACAAACTAATTATATCATTAATGTAAAAATATAATGTATAAATGAGAGTGGTGCCTCATTCCATCTATTGACCTTCACATAACCCTTTCAATCTCATTCTAAGTCACAGTAGCTTGAGACGACTTCAAATAGCTGTTTAGGTTTGTATAAGGGAGCCCACCTCGCTTGTTTTATCTGTCTCTTCCTCTCTCTATGGTTTGTATCCATTCGGACCCATTCAGCCTACTGTTTTAAGATGTTTATCCCCATCCAGGTTTCAATATTTTCCTGGCGAGCGTTAGTGAGCCAGCATATATATATATTTGTTTTACAGCAAGCTAAATTTGTACATTTGTCGATAGAAAAATGTCTCCCGCAAAGCCAGATTTCTCCATACAATGCTGGCTCGCTATCGCTCGCCTTGAAAACATTGACACCTGGATGGGGATATACTTCTTAAAACAGTTGGCTGAATGGGGCCAAATGGATACAAGCCAGAGAAAGAGAAAAGGAGAGAAAAAGCAGGTGGAAAAGTTAGTTTATATTTGTGAACTGTGATCATAAATCATAACTTTAGACCCCGAGTGTATTCAATTCGTCTACCACCTGAATTTGGTATATATAAACGTGGCAAATATTGTCCTTAGATTTTATTATATTTAAAGTTCAGTTTTTACAAATTAACAGATCTTTTCTACCAAAAAATAAAAAATAAAAATAATTTACTAAACCAAACAATTTATGATATAAACAGTATTGTTGAAATAATGCAATAGATACTTAAATATTATATATATATATATATATATATATATATATATATATATATATATATATATACAGGTATACAGTATATATTTTTTTTTTTTTTTTTTTTTTTTTTTCTATGTGATTGAGGGAGGCAAAAGGCATAACTGCCTATAGCGAGTGCCTCCCCCATAGTTGAAAGAGTGACAGGGCCAAAATCAAGGGACGTTCGAGCCAAAATGCCTGGACACACGGAGTTTGAAGCAATTTAAGTCATAGGAAGAGGGAAAGACTGATTCTGGGAGAGAGTTCCAGAGCTCAGCTGTTGAGTAGAAGAAAGTTTGAGAGTAACGTTTCACTCTTGGGTTGGAGAGTTGCACAGAGTAGGGGTGGGATTGAGTTGCAAGACGGGTACCACGTGCCCTACGTAAAGGAGGTGGTATGCACTGGGATAGCTCTGAGGAACACTGATTATTATAGTAGCGATAGAATAGCGAGAGAGATGCAACATTGCGGCGGAGAGAGAGAGATTGCAGAGAGTTGGTGAGTGGACGGGAGTTAATGATACGAAAGCCCTTCCTTTCAACTTTGTCTAGGAGAGCGGTGTGAGAGGAACCTCCCCACACATGTGAACAATACTCAATACAAGGGCGCACTATGCCCCTGTACAGAGCAAGAAGCTGTGCAGGGGAAAAGAACCCCCTAAGGCGGTTGAGCACACCCAGCTTCTGGGAGGCTGCCTTAGCAAGACTGGTAATATGGTCCTTCCAAATGAGAGCAGAAGAAAAAGAGACACCAAGAATATTGAGAGAAGATGAAGGGTTGATTTTTGTATTGTTGAAGAATAAGGGATAGTCCGCTGGGAGATCCTGACGGGTAGATAGATGGAGAAATTGGGTTTTGGAAGCATTAAAGTTAACAAGGTTTTCTCTGCCCCAATTGGAAATTGTATTTAGATCAGAATTTAAGAGTTCTATGGCTTCATTACGTTTGTTGTTGAGAGATTGCTGGCTGGGGCGTTCTGAAAAACTAATGGAGTAGTGTAAGGTTGAGTCGTCTGCGTATGAATGGATGGGAATTAAGGTACAGTTAAGGAGATCATTTATAAAAATTAGAAAGAGAATAGGAGATAGGACAGAGCCCTGAGGAACACCGGAGTTTATAGGGTGAGGAAGTGAACAATGGCCGTCCACAACCGCGGCTATGGAACGGCCGGAAAGGAAATTAGAGACAAAGGCACAGATGGAGGGATAGAAACCGAAGGAGGGTAGTTTAGAAATTAAAGATTTATGCCAGACTCTATCGAAGGCTTTCGATATGTCTAGTGCAATAGAAAAAGTCTCACCGAAGTCCCGAAAGGAGGATGACCAAGAGTTAGTAAGATATGAAAGAAGATCACCAGTAGAGCGACCCTTAAGGAAGCCATACTGGCGATCTGAGAGCAGATTATGAAAAGAGAAATGCTTAAGAAATTTGGAAGCAAGAATAGTTTCAAAAACTTTAGAAAGACAAGAGATAAGAGCAATTGGACGATAGTTGGAGGGTTGAGAGCGGTCACCCTTCTTTGGGACAGGTTGAATGTGAGCAAACTTCCAGCATGAAGGGAAGACGTTAGAGGATAGACAGAGACGAAAGAGTTTGCCTAGGCAGGGAGTCAGCACGGAAGCACAGTTTTTGAGAACAACAGGAGGAACACCGTCCGGACCGTACGCCTTATTAGTGTTAAGCCCAGAGAGGGTAAAAAGTACATCTTTAGAAGAGATTAGGATATTAGGCATAAGTAAGAGAGAGGAGGGCGGAGAGGGAGGAATAGCACCGGAATCATCCAAGGTGGAGTTTCTAGCAAAAGTTTGAGCGAAGAGTTTAGCTTTGTCAGAGGAAGAAGTGATGGTTGAGCCATCAGAGTGGGAAAGGGGAGGGAAAGACGAGGAAGAGAAATTGTTGGAGAGGTTTTTGGCTAGATGCCAGAAAGCTTGGGAAGAGCTAGAGTTGGATAGTTCAGTGCATTTATTATTGATGAAAGAGTGTTTGGCAAGTCGAAGAACAGATTTGGCTTGATTCCGGGCAGAAACATATGAAGAATGAGAGTCTTGAGTTTTAAGGCGTCGGTACTGTTTGAATGCTTCCTCCTTATTGCGGACAGCAGTAGAACAGGCGTGAGTAAACCAAGATTTTTTAGCATTAGTCTGAGAGAAAGAGAATGGAATGTATGCTTCCATGCCCGATAGGATTACCTCGGTAATGCGTTCAGCACTCTCCGAGGGTCCTCGGCCATGGAAGCAGAAATCATTCCATGGGAAATCAAAGAAGTACTGCCGAAGAGCCTCCCAGTCGGCAGCGCCAAAGTGCCACAAGCGCCGCCGGCTAGGAGGATCGGGTGGCTGTACTGGAGAGATAGGACAGGTGACAGAGATAAGTTTATGGTCGGAGGAGCCCAAAGGAGAGAAAAGATCGACAGTATAAGAAGAAGGGTTAGAAGTTAGAAACAGGTCAAGAATGTTGGGCCGATCTCCGATGCGATCCGGGATACGGGTGGGTTGCTGAACTAACTGCTCTAGGTCATTTAGGATAGAAAAGACGTAGGCTTGTTCACCAGGTGGATCAGTAGTGTGAGAGGAGAGCCAATGGCGGTGGTGAACGTTGAAATCTCCTAAGAGGGAGATTTCTGAGAAAGGAGAAATGGATAGAATGTGTTCCACTGTAGAGTTTAGATAGTCAAAGAATTTGGGAAAGTTGGTAGAGTTAGGGGAAAGATAGACAGCACAGAAATATTTAGTAAGAGAATGACAGGAAAGTTTGAGCCATAAAGTTGAGAATTCAGAGGAGTCGAAATCGGGAACACGAGAGCAAGTGAGTTTGTTGTGCACATATGCACAACATCCGCCTTTGGCTTTGAAACTAGGATAGAGAAAGTAGGAGGATACAGAGAAGGGGTTGCTGGATGTTGCTACAGACACCTGAGTTTCGGTGAGGAAGAGAAGATCAGGTTTGTAGGAGGAGAGATGGTGCTCAACAGAGTACAAAGGAGTACAAAGGAAATCAAGCAACAACAGATCTAGTGACCCTTCTAGGCTGCTTGTCCTCCAAAACACTGAGGATCCAGTGTCCAAACAGTGGTTTAGAGTGGGTAAGGGAACATTGGAAAGGGAACTACTGCCCTGCCACTAACGTGGCAGGATAAAGTTATTCATTTACAAACGCAGTCAGTCGCGGGTTTGATGCGAGATATTTGTCTAGGCGGAATTTAAATGAATCAACGGTGCTGCAGTCTATAACGTCTCGGGGAAGCCCATTCCACAAGTTGACAACTCGATTGAAGAAGAAATTCTTAGATTCGTGCGAGTTAAAAGATTTACCAATAATTTTGCAACCGTTTCCCCGCGTGTAATTAGATTGGTCGATAGTGAAGTACTTACTACAGTTCATATTGTCGATGCCTTTGATGATTTTGAACACTTGAATTAAGTCGCCTCTTAATCTGCGCTGGGTTAAAGGAAATAGATTTAATTCTCTAAGACGCTCTTCGTATGGTTTGTTCTTTAGGCTAGGTATCATTTTGGTAACTCTACGTTGAACTCGTTCTAGCTTGTTTATATCTTTTTGGTAATAAGGGCACCAGGATTGAACGCAGTATTCCAGAAGAGGGCGGACTAAGGAATTGTAAAGGGTTAGGATAACTTCTTTGGATTTATGCTCAAATGACCTGCCTATAAAGCCAATTATTTTGTTTGCCTTCTTAACAACTTCTGAACATTGTTGACTCGGTTTTAGGTTACTCGATATTGTTACTCCCAGATCAGTTTCTCTGTTTACATTCTTAAGCTGAGTGCCATTCATCGAATAGTTTGCTTTCTCATTTAGGTATCCGACATGTAGTACTTTACATTTATCCGCATTGAAACTCATTTGCCAAATTTGGGCCCAACATGACAATTTATCTAGATTGTGTTGCATATCGTCAACTTGTTCTTTTGAGAGTACGCTATTTGCAATTTTTGTATCGTCAGCAAATTTTGAGATTGTGCAGGTGAGACCCTCATCTATGTCGTTGATGTAAATTAGAAAGAGAATTGGTCCTAGTACCGATCCCTGGGGTACCCCGCTACTTACATTGGTCCATTTAGATGCCTTACCGTTTATGACTACCCTTTGCTTTCTGTTGCTGAGCCAATTTTCTATCCATTTCAACACACCGTCTTGTATTCCATGCGCTTTTAGTTTTAGCAGTAAACGTTTGTGGGGAACTTTGTCAAAGGCCTTTTGAAAATCAAGGTATATAATATCTACAGCTTTACTTTCATCGTAGAGGTTGAGGATATCGTGGAAGAAGTCTAAGAGGTTTGTTAAACAGGAACGTTTTTTACGAAAGCCGTGTTGAGTATCTTTAAGTATGTTATTTTCCTCTAAGTGATTTACGAGTCTGTCTCGTATGACCGTTTCTAGCATTTTACATACAACTGAGGTTAAGCTAATTGGACGATAGTTACGGGGTAGGGATTTGCTGCCTTTTTTGAATATCGGTGTTACGTTGGCTAGCTTCCACTGATCAGGCATAGTTCCAGACTGCAAGGATTTATTGAATAGTAATGTCAGTGGTTTGGAGAGCTCATTCTTAGCTTCCTTTAGAACTCTAGGCGAGATTGTATCAGGTCCTGGCGTTTTATTTACCTTGAGTTTATCTAAACAATTCAATACTTCTCTCTCTGTAACGGTGATATTGCTTAGAACATCTGAATTATCAATCTGAATCGGCGATGGTGTAGGGATATCACTGAGGTCTTCTGTTGTAAAAACTGATGCAAAGAAGGTATTGAGGGCATTACTCATTTGTACTTCGTCTTTGGTGTATTCTCCTTTTTCATCGACTAACGGTCCAACAGTTGAAGTAACTACTTTTTTCTTTCTGATATAACTATAGAATTCTTTCGGGTTTGTTTTACTTTGATTCGCAATATGTAACTCTAAGGTCTTTTTACTTTGCTTAATTAACTTTTTGGCTTTGCGTCGTAGCTCTACAAATTTCACCCGTTCTTCGTCATTTTGTGAGGATTTTAATCTATCATTAGCAAATTTTTTAGCAAGCAGGCAGTTTGAAATATCTTTATTCCACCATTTGGGCTTATTATTATGGCCTGGACGCCGTATTTTCGATGGTATGCAGTCTTGCACTGCTTTTAGGTAAGTGGTTTCGAATAACTTCCAAGATGTATTTATGTCGTTATTGTTAATTAAAAAGCTCCAGTCAGTTTCTTTAAACATAGCTCTAAGTTTATGAAAGTTTGCTTTCTTGAAATTAGGGACTTTTTCGATGCTACTATTTGGTTCGTTACTAGTAAACTTTAAAGTGAAAGTTATCGTACGATGGTCGCTGTTACTGAATTCATCACCAACATTCAAATTCTCTATCAATTCTTCTTTTGTTGCAAGTACAATGTCAAGAACGTTATTACCACGGGTCGGCGTTCGAACAAATTGATAAAGCGAACTCTCTTGCAAGTTCGTATACAAGTCATGTCCGGAGTGTGAAGTAAGAGTATCGCCCCACTTGGTCACAGGTAAATTAAAGTCGCCAAAAATTACGGTATCTTGTGAGTTACTTACATCTGCAATTTGTTCGTAAATTTCTCGGTCAATTTGCACTGATTGAGCTGGAGGTCTGTATATTAACGCAAGTATTATTTTTGTACCTTTATTATTCTTTATTAGCACAAAAGATGTGTCGACGTTCACAATTTGAGGTTTTGACACGAGGGTCGGGTTAAGACTTTCTTTGATATAAAATAAAACGCCACCTCCATTTTTATTTATTCGGCTGTTCTCAAACATTACATAACCGGGAAGTGAATACTCTGCTAAAAAGTCTCTATCTTCTGTATTGAGCCAAGATTCTGTTATGCCAATCACATCATAATTTTCTGTAAACACTAGTTCCTCTAAATCTGAAAATTTATTGCGTATGCTACGAGCGTTTGCATAGAAAACCTTTAAAGTTGCGGTTTTAGAACTCGCAGAACGTTCTTTCATCGAATTTTTGGTTCTGGTCGGATCTACATTTACATTCGTGGCTGTCCTCGGTCCTCGGTCGTTATCCCTGACGGTTTTGAATTTGGGTCGTGTTGGTGGAGCTTTATCCAAATTCGCGGTTCTTGACGGATTAGTATTTAATTCCTTTGTAGGTTGCCGTCCTCGCTGTCTTCGGTCCTCCTTCCTGGTTGTCCTGTGCTGAGTCGATTTCTTCTCCGAAAATCTTTTCACTGCATCGTTGAGAAGACGCCCAAAACGTGCTGCTCCCACCTGGTTCAGATGAACTCCATCGTCCGAAAACAAATAGTCATCGTAGTAGAAATTGTCCCAGGTGTCGACGAATCCCACGTTCTCCTTCCTGCAGAGGTTTGCTAGACAACGATTTGTGCTGGTGGCTATGTTGTAAAATCGGCTCTCTACACCGAGACGGGGGACGATTCCTGAGACGATGATCCTTGATGACTTCTCCTTAAACGACTTGATCAGCTGCTGGTACTTTAAAAGCAAATCTTCCGACCGGGTTCGCTGTACATCGTTGGATCCAACGTGGATGACGTACATTGTATTAGCAGGGGCCAGCTTTGATACTTCGTCAACTGCTGCTACTACGTCATCCACACCACCACCAGGGATACAAAAACGCTTCCTGGTCTTAGGTGCCCTGGCGCAAAACTCTGTGAGCTGACCACGTATCATCGAGTCTCCCACGAGCCGGACTTCTTCTATTTCCTCTTCGTCATCTGAGTCTGCGAGTATCTGGAAACGGTTTTGACACTCGGTAATCGGTATGTGTTTCCTGGTCTTGGGGCAAACGTTGTTCCTCACGACACGGAAGTTGTCTTGAGGGGGAAGAGAGTCACTATTTGTATCTTGAGTATCGGAAACATCAGCTGAAGTGGCTACTGTAGGCGTTGAATTGTTGGCAGTTGACGTTGGGGCGTTGGTGGCTGCTGGAGTTGCGGTGACAATTGAAGTTTGTGGTACTCCAACGTTGAGTGTTACAAACTCTTGGAGTGATTCCAGCTTCATGGTGAGGACGTTGATCTTGTTGTAGGCTTCATCTAATTTCACTGTAAAATTCTCTCGTTGCTGGCAGAGCCGGCAGACTTGAAGATCGATAGTAGCAAACATGGACTCACCAAACCTACCGGCGCAGTTCGCACAAGCGCGAGGCATGGTGACAGTCACTTTCTTCAGATCACTTCACTCACTTAAAAAACAATTCACTCACTTTAAAACACTTCACTCACTTTAAAAACACTTCAATCACTTCAACCGAAAACAAATATGCTGAAATACGCAGAAATAGGTTATCAGGGGTGATAGCCTAACCGAAAACAAAAATGTTGAGATACGCAGAATTAGGCTTCCAGGGGCGATAGCCTAACCAAAAGTTTTTTTTTAAATTGAAATACGCAATAATAGGCTACCAGCGTTGAATAGCCTAACCGAAAATAATAAAATTGAAATTCGCAGAAATAGGCTACCAGGTGTGATAACCTAACCTTAAACAAATATATGTATAACAGAATATGTAACTAAATAAACAATTCACCAAATAAAGATTATATAAAAATAAAGTGTGACTGCACACAAGGGGTTAATATACTGTGTCAACAGATGGCCCTGGTGTCACTGTAGCCTAGTAAAGCAGTAGCCTACTATTTTTAGATAAAAAAGTGTATCAGTCAAAGGTTATCACAAGATCGTGCAAGCAACAACTAAAATTACAGATATATACTGTATTGCTACAGTAGGATACTAAATACAATATCTACAAGAGTTAATAATAAAACAGATTGGCTGGCTATAGGCTAGGCTAGGTTTGGGTTAGGTCAAAAGCTTGGCAGGTTGGGTTAGGCTAGGTTAGTTTGTACAAATACCACCCTTAGCTTAAAGTAAAATCAGTCTGAGGAGAAAAAGTCAAGAATATATCTAGGGGGAAAAGATAAATGAATGCACTTAAATTTGGTACAAAATTTGCTGGAATTTAATATGTATAATCCCCCAAAAAGGTTTGTTTACAAAATGGCGTCGGCGTTAGTCTCTGTAGGCAGGTTAGTTAGTAAACAATATTGTTTATTAGCAAATTAATATGCAAAGCTTTACTTACATACAAGGCAGTTAAATAGATACTTACTACAGTAGGTAATGGGTAAAATTAGGGGCTACGATTTTATATAAAATAGTAATAAGAGAGCGTTTGTTTACAAAGCAAAACAAAACAATAGATGGCGCTAGTGGCGCCCTGTCCGAGCAGGAGTCTTGTGATAAACACAAAGTTTATCAGTCAATACACAGCGAAATATCGTGCAGTGTTACTTACTAAGCTACAGGATGGTTAAACGTGCTCTTAACCACCTTTCATGCAC
>JBAKBP010023522.1:0-36784 GCA_037953745.1 Lithodes maja
GTGGTGGTGTTGGTGATAATGGTGGTGATTGAAATATTGGTGGTGGTGGTGGTGCTGGTGATAATGGTGGTGATCGAAATATTGGTGGTGGTGATTGAAATATTGGTGGTGGTGGTGTTGGTGGTGCAGGTGATAGTGGTGGTGATTGCAATATTGGTGGTGGTGGTGGGGGTGATGATAGTGTTGCTGGTGCTGGTCCTGGTGGTGATAGTGCTGCTGATTTGGTGGTGATTGAAATAATGGTGGTGGTGGTGATAGTGCTGCTGATTTGGTGGTGATTGAAATAATGGTGGTGGTGGTGATAGTGCTGCTGATTTGCTAATTGAAATATTGGTGGTGGTGGCGGTGGTGGTAGTTGTGTTGGTGCTGGTCCTGGTGATAGTGGTGGTGGTGATTTAGTAATAGTCTTAACAATGATGGTGGTGATAATGGATGTTGAAATGTGATGATGAGAGTGTATTGTGATGGTGGTGATGACAATGTGGTGTATTGTGATGGTGGTGATGACGATGTGGTGTATTGTGATGGTAGTGATGATGTGGTGTATTGTGATGGTGGTGATGACAATGTGGTGTATTGTGATGGTGGTGACAATGTGGTGTATTGTGATGGTGATGACAATGTGGTGTATTGTGATGGTGGTGATGACGTTGTGGTGTATTGTGATGGTGGTGATGACAATGTGGTGTATTGTGATGGTGATGACAATGTGGTGTATTGTGATGGTGGTGATGACAATGTGGTGTATTGTGATGGTGGTGATGACAATGTGGTCTATTGTGATGGTGGTGATGACGATGTGGTGTATTGTGATGGTGGTGATGACTATGTGGTGTATTGTGATGGTGGTGATGAAGTAGTGTATTGTGATGGTGGTGATGACAATGTGGTGTATTGTGATGGTGGTGATGATGAAGTAGTGTATTGTGATGGTGGTGATGATGAAGTAGTGTATTGTGATGGTGGTGATGATGAAGTAGTGTATTGTGATGGTGGTGATGACAATGTGGTGTATTGTGATGGTGGTGATGACGATGTGGTGTATTGTGATGGTGGTGATGACGAAGTGGTGTATTGTGATGGTGGTGATGACAATGTGGTGTATTGTGATGGTGGTGATGATGAAGTAGTGTATTGTGATGGTGGTGATGACAATGTGGTGTATTGTGATGGTGGTGATGACGATGTGGTGTATTGTGATGGTGGTGATGATGAAGTAGTGTATTGTGATGGTGGTGATGACAATGTGGTGTATTGTGATGGTGGTGATGACGATGTGGTGTATTGTGATGGTAGTGATGACAATGTTGTGTATTGTGATGGAGGTGATGATGAAGTAGTGTATTGTGATGGTGGTGATGACAATGTGGTGTATTGTGATGGTGGTGATGACGATGTGGTGTATTGTGATGGTGGTGATGACAATGTGGTGTATGTGATGGTGATGACAATGTGGTGTATTGTGATGGTGGTGATGACAATGTGGCTGTATTGTGATGGTGGTGATAACTATGTGGTGTATTATGATGGTGGTGATGACAATGTGGTGTATTGTGATGGCTGGTGATGACAATGTGGTGTATTGTGATGGTGGTGATGACAATGTGGTGTATTGTGATGGTGGTGATAACGATGTGGTGTATTATGATGGTGGTGATGACAATGTGGTGTATTGTGATGGTGGTGATGACAATGTGGTGTATTGTGATGGTGGTGATGACGATGTGGTGTATTGTGATGGTAGTGATGACAATGTGGTGTATTGTGATGACTGTGGTGTTGGTGATGATAAGTACTGCGAGAATAGTGGCATTGGCGTTTATGGTGTAATAAACTTAGTGGCCTATGGACTATAAACAGTTATAGTGCAGTGATGAGGATAGTGGTGTTAATGGCGGTGTGTATATACAGTATGTATGTGTGTGTGTATATATATATATATATATATATATATATATATATATATATATATATATATATATATATATATGTTAGTAAAGCCAGGTAATAAATGTTCTTTAATACATACGAGGTTGAAAGAAATGGCAATTTCTGCGTTGGAAATTTTATTTTTCAAAGTTTCCAGGTCTCTGATGAGTTTTCGCTGGGTGGCAGGAAGTAGATGAAGGAGATGAGCAAAATTCATGGTGGTACAGGGTTACATAAATGTAAATGATGATACAGGATATACGACGCGTTTCACTGGACAACCAGCATTATATCAAGTAAGGATGGAATGATATAAATACTGGATACAGTATTCGAGTATAGGTAATCTCCTTGGGTCACTTTCTTTATCGAGTATGGTGGTGTGTTTCTCTAACTCGTAGCGTGTGAGGTGAGGGTGGTTAGGGGTGAGATAGTGGTCTTTGATGGCTCCAGCCTGAAGGTGAAGAGTTAGCCGACGTGAAAGACGAGTCTGCGTCATACCAATATAGGAATGAGGTCCACAGTCCTCATAATTACAGGTATGTTGGTAAATGACGTGATCGTCGGTCATCGGGCTCTTTATCTTGGTGGAGGCAGCTTTGTTGCGGAGAACGAGGTTGGAGGTCTTGGGGATTTGTAATAAATTATTAATTTGATTTTGTTTTCCGGGTTGGTTGGGTAGACATGCTTGGAGATTATTTCTTTTAAGACGGCCTCGTCATTTTTGTGTTCAGAGGACATGTAATTGCGGTAGAAGATCTTAATTTCATTGGGGGGGGGTCAATGTTGGGAGGGCTTTGGGTGTACCATTTTTCAAGATGGTGGTTGATGGTGCTGGAGATGTCGGAGTTGGAGTATCCGTTATTTACTAAAACTTGGGTTAGTCTTTCTAGTTCCTGGTGGGTGTCGGCCCAGGTAGAGCAGTGCGTGAGGGCTCTCCTAACATAGGCGGAGATGGAGGATAGAAGATAACGGCGGGGGCATTCACTATCGCCGTTGAGGCATTGTCCTGTGTTAGTTGGTTTAATGTAGACGGTGGTTTTGAACCCATGGTCGTTCAGAGCTACGAGGATGTCGAGGAAGGGGAGTTGTCCATTGTTAGATATTTCAAAGGTGAAGTTAAGTCCGCAACAAAGCTGCCTCCACCAAGATAAAGAGCCCGATGACCGACGATCACGTCATTTACCAACATACCTGAAATTATGAGGACTGTGGACCTCATTCCTATATTGGTATGACGCAGACTAGTCGTTCACGTCGGCTAACTCTTCACCTTCAGGCTGGAGCCATCAAAGACCACTATCTCACCCTAACCACCCTCACCTCACACGCAACGAGTTAGAGAAACACACCACCATACTCGATAAAGAAAGTGACCCAAGGAGATTACCTATACTCGAAGCTTTATATATCCAAGCCTTACATCCCAACATCAACAACCAAACTCTGGACCTTCAGATCCTTCCTTCTGCCAAAAGGCACTTTCCTACAGGACCTAACACCCCCCCTCGCCCCCCGGTGCCCTTGATGCAGCCCCCCGCGCTAACTCCTTCAGCTTCGTCTTCCGCAGGCGCCACACAACTTAGGCCACGCCCCTCGACACGCAGCCAATCAGCTTCGACCCCACCAACCGACCACCATCCCGCATCCAGTGCGCATGCGTGAAGCGGTTCCCCCTTTCTCTTTTCCAGAATCCCCCTTGTGACGCATGTCGAGTATGAGCATGCTGTACAGAACGCCCAGTCAGGCCCCACTCTCGCTAGGATCGTCAGGGCAGGAACTTTGGCTGTAGTCTGTGTAGAGTTTCCTAACTTAGTTTGTGTGAGCCGTTGTACTATGAGTATTATGAATATGTATTTTGTTTTCATCTGAGTCAACAAGTTCTATTTTATATCATTAGTTATAAGTGTTGTGTGTGGGACTTATTTGTAATGATGAGAGGAGAGAGAGAGATTGCGTGGCGAGGACCAGTGAGTGCGCCACGCGGGCAGGTAGGCCTAATTCCCTCCTCCCTCCTCCCTCCTCCCTCTCAGTGCGTGGGAAATCCTTTGTCGATCCCAGATTGAGAGAGAATATTACGTAATGATTGCTAGTGGGCGGTCCTTAGTAGTTGGCGATATGCTCACTAGAGGGCCGAGTATAAAAAGGGGGGTCTCGCCGCATTTTCCTCAGAACTCATTAGGCAAAGCGACTTCTCATATCCCTTGCAACTATATATATTCTTCCGACTGATGTGAACTTTCCCTACTCTCTGTACCGCCTACCTTCTTCTTTTCCCGAACCCTTTTTAACCTCAATGACCCCTTTGGTGCAGATTTAGTCAGCCAAAGTATTGTCGCTTGAGTTCTCACGAGATATATGCCTATTAGATAGCCTATTTTGGAAGGGATAACTAGAATAGGATTGATTAATGTTTGTTGCACTCGTATATGCATTTCCCTGTGTATGATTATTCATGTTCCTGTTTTCTGCTGATCTAGGTGATGCTAGACTGGGATAAGGCTACTAGAGTTGTGATTCCCGATGTGTATTAGGTTTTGTTGAACCTGTACAATCGCAACGGAGACTTGGAAAGCCTAGGTGGTCTTTCTGACTGTGTACCTTGTGAGTTTAGCACTGTGTTGCGAGTGAGGGCTTTTGCCTCTGCCACCCAGCACTGTGCTAACTCGTTTACTTGACTTTGAGAGGATCGCCAGGAGAGAACCAGATACTAGTGATCTGGATCTCTCAAGAGAGCATCCCATCAATTACCGTAATTTGGCCGCACAGTCTTAAGGACCTGCTAGGCTACGAGCCGCTTGCTCAGCCTTTGTTTCCTAGCCTACTACATCCCAGCTAGACTTTGCTCGGTCAGCAGATACAGCATAGTATTGAAGCTTTCCTTATGTATGTTATTGTTTATGCACTATTGATTTCATGTGTGGCACGCATAGCTACTTTAGAGATTAGTGGCCCCCGAGCACAATCCTAGTAGGCTATTGCCAGTGCATTGTCGGAGTACTTCTTTTATATGTTTGCCATTTACTACTGTCTATTCTTATAATTCTTCTTATGTCAATTTAAAGCCTTTAATATTACTTAATTGCCAGTGTGTTGCTTATTGAATTGCTGTTCAAAATCCGATACTTACTTCTTACGAGTATCCGAGAAGCATCTAACTTTATCAGAAGATTCCTTGCTCGATGCTCGAGGACTATTGTTTAACGTAACGTAATAGTGCCGATCCGAAGTAGAGGGTGGAGGACTTCTTAAGTTCTTAGTCAAGGGTGGATTACTTCGGCTTCGGCCAACACTATTCTTTGGTGTTGTTGTATTTACTTCTTTGTTTGATTGTTGACCAGACTAGATAACTCCCGTCTTTTTATTAGTCTGTTGTGAAACGCTACTACCGAGTTCTTGTATACCCCGTTATAGCAGATAGAACTCTGGAGGGTATTGGTGTTTTTTGTTCGGCTGGCAGTACTCTGGGGTTGGGATCGTGTGTTTCCGTTGTGGCAGCGAGCCATACTCGAGTCCTGTGTGAGAGCCCTAGTGTACCCGTGTGCCCGGTCGTAACAAATGGCGACCTTGCTTAGGATTTTGTGAACAGTATAAATTTTTGCAGAGTTGTACAACATTTGTTTGTTTGTACTTTAGCGTGCATATTGAAGAATATTTTTTTTGTAGGGCAATTAGTAGAGCATTTAAGAGACTCCAGTTAATTTAGTAATTAGTGCTTGCATAAGGAAGTTTAACACTTTTGTCTCGAGAATTTTTTTGTGGACTTCAGTATGTCGTGCCCTAGCACTGACGAGGAGCGAGAGATGCCATTTGAAGAGGTGCCGTTAGTAATCAGTGAGGAGGATGCTAGAGTTTTTGTGAGTAAGCGATATCACGTGACGGAGGAGAGGCTGACTGGGGTGGATATTTATGGCTTGCACCTGATAGCCAAGGTTTTGGGCCTATCCAATGTAATAGGGATGTCCAAGAGGGAGCTGATTTCCTGGGTGTTGCGTGGGCGACATGGGGTTTCGGAGGAGAGGGCGTTTGGGGGGGTTCCTCCCCAGATCCCCTCTCACTCGACTCCCACAGTGCCGTCCACTCAGTTGCCGGAGATTAGCACTCTCCCACAGAGGGATGAGAATTGGCAGATTGGAGTGCCCTCGGGCGGTGCACATGGTGGTTCCCCAGTTTTTGCCCCCCCTCCTTCAGTAGTGGCAGCTCCCTCTTCCTGCCTGTCTCCAGATATGATATTTAGACTTGAGCTTGCTAAAATTGAGAATGAGGCTAGGAAGCAGGAGAAGGAGATTGAGGTTGAGGCTAGGAAGCAGGAGAATGAGACTAGGAGGCATGAGATTGAGGTTGAGGCTAGGAAGCAGGAGAATGAGACTAGGAGGCATGAGATTGAGGCTGAGACTAGGAGGCACGAGGCTGAGCTTAGGTACGACTCAGAGAAATATTGTGCTCAAATAGATTTAGATAAGACTCGTGCAGAGTCGACAGGGACTCGGATGGGCCGTGAGGGCCAAGTAAGAGAACAGTCCTTGTCCCACTTAGTCAAATTGGTGCCGGCATTTAGTGAAACTGAAGTCACAGAATTTTTTAATCGTTTTGAGAAGAAGTGTAGGGAGCATAATTGGCCTGAAGAGAAGTGGGCAGCTCTAGTCTCCTCAAGACTTACGGGTAAGGGTCTGAAGGCTTATGATGCACTACCTTTAGAGTCTTGCATTGACTACCCAGAATTGAAGAGAGCTGTCCTACGGGCATACGAGTTGCAACCAGAAACATATCGATTGAAGTTTCGGGGTGTTACGAAGACTAGGGAGGCGACCTTTCTTGAACATGCCCGGGACTTAAAAGATGCACTTACAAACTGGACACGTTCTGAGAAAGCTGAGACGGCCGAACAGTTGACTGAGCTGTTTCTGCTCGAGCAGTTTTATAAGTGTACAGGTGCAGAAATGACTTTAACTATTAAAGAAAAGAACCCAAAAACTCTACAGGAGGCAGCTGAGATGGCTGACCTCCGGCTATCACTAATTCGTGGGTGCGGGTCTGCCCACCGTAGTGAGGCAGGTAACAAGGGGCGTGACGCCCCACCCCCCCCGAGTTAGTGATATACATTATGCAAACAAGTACAAGAGTTATGATACCAAGACTGACCACAAGACTAGCACCGTCCCATTTAAGAAGGGGCCGGGCCCTTCCCAGTACCAAGGGAAGCCCAGAGGGGAGTTGGAGTGTTATCATTGTCATGAAAAGGGGCACTTTGCAAGAGTCTGTCCTAGCAAACCACCTACAGCAGCTGTGTCTTTGGCCTGCAACATTGGTGTGTCTCCGAAGTCTTCTGAGTTTGCCCGGGGCAGTTCGTCAGAGGCTGAGGCACAGCCAATGCAGAAGCACCTGGGAGGCTCGAACCCTGCTCAGGATGCTTTTTGCGACCATAGAGGGCGGGGTTGCGTGATGTGGGCGGGGCGCAAGCATGGAGTAGAGGTCTTGCGTGATACAGGTGCTTCCCAGACTCTGATGAATAACTTGACTGGCTACCCTATAAATGCGGCTCGGGTGGTAGTGGTGCAGGGTATTAATGCAACTCGGTCATACCCGCTGGTGCGGTTGGAGTTGGAGGTGGATGGTGTGGCACGTGAATTGGATGTCGGGATTGTGGAGAAACTGCCAGTGGAGGGCGTCGACCTTCTTCTCGGCAACGACTTTGCAATGCCCGCTTCTGAGGTTCTACCCTTAGTCGTTGCCGAGAGGCCGGCCGACGTGAGTGGGGAAGAGCAAGAGTGGGTCGAGCGGTGCCAGACACAACCCATGGCGTGTGTTGTCACCCGAGCTCGGGCAGATAAAGTGTCACAGCCTAGTCCTCCGTCTTCAGACCAGCAGAGGAACGATCAACAGGAGGAGGCTAAAGCTGGAGTTGGTTTTAAGAGTTTTGACTCGGCGGCTCTCCTGGGTGATTCAGTATTGGCCCCTATGTTATGCCCCTTTCACACATACAGGACTCGGGCGCCGAATGCAGCAGAAAGCAACCGAGTAGCGACTCTGCTGCATGCGGCATCAAGTCGGCACCTATTCCTACCCATGCGGCTGTAGTCGTCTGTAGTCTGGTGAAGTCCGGGCAATGCGTGTCAAGTCGCGGTCCGCGACGAAAATGTTTGTCAGTTTTGAAATTTGGGCCAGACTTGAAATTTGTCTGGTGGATGCGGGGAGTAGTCTGCTCTAGTCGGCGCTAGTCGTACCAAGTCTTCTGTATGCGGCTGTAGTCCTTGTGTATGTCGGCTCGAATTGTGTTTCATGTGTAGCATAAAGACTACTGCCGCATACACCAGAGTACAGCCGCCAGACACGAGTACAACCGCAAAAGTCTGCTGAAGTCTGCTGAAGTCTTGTGCATAAATTTGCATAAATTTGCATAAAAAAATTAAAAATTATGCAAAAATATGAGTCATACGAGTACAACAGACAACAGCGGAATTCATCCGCATGCAGCCGCATACAGCAGACTCCAACCACATTGACAGGAGTGCAGACGTATGACAACACCCGGAACCCAATATGGCAGAAGAGTCGAGCCAACTTGAGCAGACAACAGAAACATCCAACCGACAACACCCAACTCGAACCGCAAACAGCCGCATCAAGCTGACCAAAAAAAATAAAAAAAAATTCCCAACCACAGAACGGCGACACGCCCCTATATATAGGCCCCACGCAGTGCACTTGACCCAGTATTCGACGAGATCACCCTCTTCCACTCTCCTTCTCATTCTCCTCCCTTCCTCCCTTCTCCTCCTCCTCTCTGCTTCTCATTCAACTCCCTCCCTCTCTTCTCCTCCTCCTCTTGCTTCTCATTCTCCTTCCCTCCCTTCTCCTCATTCTCCTCCCTCCCTTCTTTTCCTCCTCTCTCCCTACTTTTCCTCCTTCTCCTCCTGTCTTCGTTCTTTTCCTCCTTCTTCCTCCCTTCTTCTCATCCACCTCTTCCCTCCCTCACTACCTCCCTACTACCCCCTGTTCTTCTCTTCCTACTCTCTTCCCTCTCATTTAACCCGCTGAGTGCCAGCCAATTTTGACGGTGTGCTTCTGCCAGTGCCAGATTTTTTTTTGTTTTTTTTTTTGGGGGGGGGGCTAAATCTATCAAGTTGGGAGAGAAAGGAAGGATAATGGTAAAAAAAACACTCCCCTCGCCAGAAAACAGGTCCCCGATGGTCCCGAAAGTAGCTGAAAAGACACTATAGACTACAGAGACTTTTATGGTATCTGAATGTATGGGTGGGAGGGTGGTTTTGGGGTTGATGGGGGGAAGGTAGAAGGGTAATTGACTTGTGTTTTGACAGATATGAAGCCGATTGGTGAGGTACTTTCGCCACCACGGATTTTCCTTTTTTTCCTTTTCTTCGTACGGATACGCTGGAAGTGGGTGGTGGGAGGCAGTTGGGGGTGTGGTGGGGGGAAGGCAGAAGGGTAATTGACTTGTGTTACAGATATGAAGCCGATTGGTGAGGTACTTTCGCCACCACGGATTTTCCTTTTTTTCCTTTTCTTCGTACGGATACGCTGGAAGTGGGTGGTGGGAGGCAGTTGGGGGTGTGGTGGGGGGAAGGCAGAAGGGTAAGGGACTTGTCACACAAATATGGAACCGATTGGTGCAGTCGTTTCGCCGCCACATATTTTCCTTTTTTGTTTTCCTTCTGACGGGACCGACAGTCAGCGTGTGGGTAGGAGGAGGGATTTGGGATTTTTGTGGTGGGTAGCCAAAAGGGTAAGGTACATGTGGTAAAAATATGAAAGCCATAGGTGCAGTCGTTTCGCTGCTACGATGTTTTTTCGGCGAGGACGTATATACCTCCGTTGGCCACAGAACCTGTATGTGTCGGCTTTATGCCAGTGTATGCGGTTCGACTCTGAAGTCGATCGTCTGTATTCTGGAGTCGATCGGCTGAAGTCTTATAGATGCAGGTGAAGTCGGCATGTAAAAATGACCGTTATTTTTTTGGTCGGTTCGAGTCTCAAGACTTCTCCGGAGTCAAGACGACAACGTCGGCTGTATGCGGCTGTAGTCTGGTGAAGTCCGTTGGATGCGGCATACCGAGCCAACTCCAAAAGTCGGGGGACAAAAACGCTACTCTGCTGTATTCGGCGCCCGAGTCCTGTATGTGTGAAGGGGGCATGAGAGTCTGGAGAGGCCCCAGGACCTGTCACAGCTAGTGAGGAGGTAGGGCAGGAAGAGACTCCGAGGCAGCAACGTTACACACGGAGAGAAAAAAGGGTTGCTCAGTTTGATATTGGGGAAGGACTTGGGTTGATTCGGAAGCATCTAGACAGGTTGGTTCCCTCAGATATTTGTAAACTACAGTTGGAGGATCCGGAAGTTCAGAAGTGTGGTAATGGTGCTGTCGAGATCAAACACGAGGACGGGGAAGCATGTCATGTGAACCTGTTGGAGGAGTTTGTGAGGCAACCACCTGAGCAGCCTACTGTCCCTGCGTTGGTCTGCCGCGGCCAAGGTGGAGAAGGAGAGGGGGGCAGTAGGGCACAGGTGGAGGAGAGTAGGGATTGTCATGTCTCGGCGGAGCAGTGCGCGGGGGACACGAGTCTGGTGGCTGTGGAAGCGCTAGAGCACCTGCCTGAGCAGCAGTGTGCAGCACTCCAGCACCAGCTCGGTTCATACCCCACTGGTCGTGCCGAGCCCCTGAGTCTCACAACTCTGACGGTGCGAGATGTTCCGCGGGCAGGTCACGTGAATGTTAAAAGACCGTTAGCCTCGTTGTTTCGGTGGTTTAAGGTGGGCGACGAGGCTTTGGCATGGTTGCCAGGTCAGGGTCGACCCATGGCTGCCAAGGGTGGTGGTAAAAAGAAGGACATTGAGCAGATTGGTGAGGTTGGCTGTGGAGTGGATGTGCCCGGTCGTCACATAGCCTCCCAATGCTGCTCTAGTCTAATGCAACAGCCCTACCATAGACCGACTGTATCTGGCCATGTCTCTAAAAGCGGTGATGCTGAGCAGGCAGATGTCGTCACAAGGAATGCGGGGGTGCGCATGTACGGTATCGGCGGGGAAGCCTTAGCAATAATGAACTGTGGGAGTGACTGCACAGGTGGTACTGATTGTCCCTCTCATGACCTGGCTGTTCTAGGGACGAAGGTGGAGAAGGAGGGAGACTACAGGTTAGAAGCTGCGGTCTCGGCTGCGTTGTGGGAGGGCACAGGGCATGTTGTTCGTGGAGACAGTGCAAGGCAGTTGTTTACTAGGCTATGGCAGTACTTTCGCATGTTTGTTGCTTCTCCAGGCCTGATGTACGGGGTAGAATCCGACATGCAGGCTGGAGATAGTGCAAGGCTCAGTTTAATTCCCTACCGTATAAATCCTGCTCGACAGCCTATGGTGCAAGCAGAGCTGGATGTTGTGGACGGGAGTACCTACCAGTGCAATGTTATGCCTGACGGACGTAAGAATGCGCTAGCAACGTTTCAGAACCTGATGAATGAAATTGTAAAGGACGATGATGCGCTGGGGCATTTCGAGGTCTATGTTCCAGCCTATGGTCCGGTCGTTGTAGTTTACCCAGATCATCACCCTCTCAAGATCTTGGACCAGTTTCACAATCGGAGTATGAGGCTGACCAGGTGGTCACTAAGGTTATTGGTATATAACCTGGACATACGCCATATTGCCGGTTGTGATAACGTGGTTGCAGATGGTCGTTCAAGGGTATATGATCCTGGGTAGATTGACACACGGGTAGCCTCCTGCTTTAGTTTGAATAGTATTTTGCGCTTGGTGCTTGTTGGCTCGCGGTTGTAGCCCAGCGTATTGGGTCGTAAAGCAGGAGTTGAGCGTTTGGTATAGAAGAAAATAGGCTGTCCTTATAGTGCAGCCGGGGAAAAACATATTAAAATATAAAAATCATAAAAAAACTCTTTTCTTTTTGATATAAGATAATTGTATAAGTTTGTCATAGCCTATTGAGTTTGAGTAGTCCACGAACTATCAAACGGCTGAGCTGCTGTAAGCTCGCTCTGGGAGCATGATATTGTGTCTTTTGCTATTGTTGGGAGGAGTTATAAAATGTGATTTTTTTTTAATAAGATGTGTTTTAGTGATAAACTCAGCTTTGTTTTAGTGCCATGCGGTCGCTGGGTGTGAGGGGCTTGATGGGGTTCTGTGTGTCAGATTTTAGCTCAGGGTTGAGCAAGTAAAATCTTGGGGGAGGTGTGACGCATGTCGAGTATGAGCATGCTGTACAGAACGCCCAGTCAGGCCCCACTCTCGCTAGGATCGTCAGGGCAGGAACTTTGGCTGTAGTCTGTGTAGAGTTTCCTAACTTAGTTTGTGTGAGCCGTTGTACTATGAGTATTATGAATATGTATTTTGTTTTCATCCGAGTCAACGAGTTCTATTTTATATCATTAGTTATAAGTGTTGTGTGTGGGACTTATTTGTAATGATGAGAGGAGAGAGAGAGATTGCGTGGCGAGGACCAGTGAGTGCGCCACGCGGGCAGGTAGGCCTAATTCCCTCCTCCCTCCTCCCTCCTCCCTCTCAGTGCGTGGGAAATCCTTTGTCGATCCCAGATTGAGAGAGAATATTACGTAATGATTGCTAGTGGGCGGTCCTTAGTAGTTGGCGATATGCTCACTAGAGGGCCGAGTATAAAAAGGGGGGTCTCGCCGCATTTTCCTCAGAACTCATTAGCCAAAGCGACTTCTCATATCCCTTGCAACTATATATATTCTTCCGACTGATGTGAACTTTCCCTACTCTCTGTACCGCCTACCTTCTTTTCCCGAACCCTTTTTAACCTCAATGACCCCTTTGGTGCAGATTTAGTCAGCCAAAGTATTGTCGCTTGAGTTCTCACGAGATATATGCCTATTAGATAGCCTATTTTGGAAGGGATAACTAGAATAGGATTGATTAATGTTTGTTGCACTCGTATATGCATTTCCCTGTGTATGATTATTCATGTTCCTGTTTTCTGCTGATCTAGGTGATGCTAGACTGGGATAAGGCTACTAGAGTTGTGATTCCCGATGTGTATTAGGTTTTGTTGAACCTGTACAATCGCAACGGAGACTTGGAAAGCCTAGGTGGTCTTTCTGACTGTGTACCTTGTGAGTTTAGCACTGTGTTGCGAGTGAGGGCTTTTGCCTCTGCCACCCAGCACTGTGCTAACTCGTTTACTTGACTTTGAGAGGATCGCCAGGAGAGAACCAGATACTAGTGATCTGGATCTCTCAAGAGAGCATCCCGTCAATTACCGTAATTTGGCCGCACAGTCTTAAGGACCTCGCTAGGCTACGAGCCGCTTGCTCAGCCTTTGTTTCCTAGCCTACTACATCCCAGCTAGACTTTGCTCGGTCAGCAGATACAGCATAGTATTGAAGCTTTCCTTATGTATGTTATTGTTTATGCACTATTGATTTCATGTGTGGCACGCATAGCTACTTTAGAGATTAGTGGCCCCCGAGCACAATCCTAGTAGGCTATTGCCAGTGCATTGTCGGAGTACTTCTTTTATATGTTTGCCATTTACTACTGTCTATTCTTATAATTCTTCTTATGTCAATTTAAAACCTTTAATATTACTTAATTGCCAGTGTGTTGCTTATTGAATTGCTGTTCAAAATCCGATACTTACTTCTTACGAGTATCCGAGAAGCATCTAACTTTATCAGAAGATTCCTTGCTCGATGCTCGAGGACTATTGTTTAACGTAACGTAATAGTGCCGATCCGAAGTAGAGGGTGGAGGACTTCTTAAGTTCTTAGTCAAGGGTGGATTACTTCGGCTTCGGCCAACACTATTCTTTGGTGTTGTTGTATTTACTTCTTTGTTTGATTGTTGACCAGACTAGATAACTCCCGTCTTTTTATTAGTCTGTTGTGAAACGCTAGTACCGAGTTCTTGTATACCCCGTTATAGCAGATAGAACTCTGGAGGGTATTGGTGTTTTTTGTTCGGCTGGCAGTACTCTGGGGTTGGGATCGTGTGTTTCCGTTGTGGCAGCGAGCCATACTCGAGTCCTGTGTGAGAGCCCTAGTGTACCCGTGTGCCCGGTCGTAACACCCTCCACCAATAGTAGATTTTTGCCCCTTGTTTTTTGCCTCCTCTGATCCTCCACCCTCTATATATACCCTTCCTGTTTACCTTTTATATCATTCCATCCTTACTTGATAATGCTGGTTGTCCAGTGAAACGCGTCGTATATCCTGTATCATCATTTACATTTATGTAACCCTGTACCACCATGAATTTTGCTCATCTCCTTCAACTACTTCCTGCCACCCAGCGAAAACTCATCAGAGACCTGGAAACTTTGAATAATAAAATTTCCAACGCAGAAATTGCCATTTCTTTCAACCTCGTATGTATTAAAGAATATATATATATATATACCCAATTGTTTGCATTGTATTTTAAAGTAATATTTCAAAGTAAACTACTTATTTCACACAATAATAAAAATACACCCAACCATAACTACAGTATGAGTAAATCCAATGAAGCTATTTGATGAAATAGATACTTTTGTGCTCTAAAAGCTTTATATCCTTTCAAATCCACGACCACTAAAAGCCTCCAGGCGAGATCTAGTATGCAGACCCTTTTGTTATATCCAAAAAAAAAAAAAAAAAAAAAAAAAAAAAATAATATAAAAAAAAAAAATATGCACTTCGCTCTTTTGCACATTCAGTACAAAGCTGCATTCCTAACCGCGATGTTTTTTTTACCCACATGCAGACTAATATTGTCAATTTTCTGGCCAATTACAAAGATATTAGCCTTTTGACGAAACAAATACTTTTTGCAGAGAATACATTAATTTGCTCTAGACGGAATTTAAAACAATCGAAACTTATTGGTGGTAATTTAAAACAAAATGTATTATTCACACACACACATACACACACACACACACACACACACACACACACACACACACACACACACACATACACACACACACAGCCGAACGGCTGTCTCAGTGGTACCGTCCCTGCCTGCAACCCAGCAGACCGGGGTTCAAATCTCGCTCAGGTTGATGAAGGTTTTCGGAGATATAGCCGGCGGTTACCATCTCCCTTGAGCAAGGAGATGGGTAATTGTCATTGATGATAATGTCTAGGAAGCGGGACAATACGAGCCAAAAACTCAATTCCTGTCAAACTACAATTATGAATACAATTATGAATAGTACATTTCCGAGGAAGAACGTTGATAGTTGAAACGAAAAAAACAAAAACGATAAGAGAAACAACTCACATTTACCGCGAAATAGTTGGTTCGAGTGAAGGAAATGTATGTGCATAATATTCTGTGCCTAACAAGATTGGTTGGCGTAATCAGCTAATGTCAGAAACAGACGTTGGCTCGGGTGAAATATATAGTCACTAGTTATTTGGCTTTACAGATCCAAGTCCAGTTTATCTCATTCAGCATTCAAGAACGCATTTTCACGGTTCCATGTCAGTTGAACCAGTACCACTTTAACCAGTGCCACTTTAACCAGTGCTAACTCAACCAGTGGCCAGGCCACTTCAACCAGTAACCATTTTAACCAGTAACCTAACCTAACTAACCTAACCTAACCTAACCTAACCTAAACCTACTGGTTAAAATGGTCACTGGTTGAAATAGTCACTGGTTAAAGTGGCCACTGGTTGAGTTAGCACTGGTTAAAGTGGCACTGGTTGAAGTGGCACTGGTTCAACTGACCTGTCACCCATTTTCACTTTATTCAGGCTAACATTAAACGATTTTATTGTTTTAGAATGCACTCAAATTATCAAAGGGGTGAAGTGTATCTTAATGAACTCTCCGACTCCCAATCTGAAAATATCCCTTTTCCTTTTTTGTTTTTGGGGGGGGGGGGGGACTCAAGACAGAGCCAGAATAGGGACAACACAACAGAACACAATGAACACACAAAAAAACAAAATACAAATTCTCACACATCTAGGTGAAATAAATATCTACCCGAAATGTCTCGTGAGCGAAAAGACCATACTCCCAGGGGATGTTTTGGTGAGGTGGTGGTAGTAGTGGTGGAGAGGGGGGGGGGGGGGCGCGGAGGTGAATACAAGGGGGGGGGGGGGGAGGGGACGCGGCCCCAATAAAGGGAAACAAGCACGCCCCTGAAAACGTTACTGTTGCAGGTGTTCTGGAGGAGAGGAGAGGAGAGGAGAGGAGAGGAGAGGAGAGGAGAGGAGAGGAGAGGAGAGGAGAGGAGAGGAGAGGAGAGGAGAGGAGAGGAGAGGAGAGGAGAGGGAGAGGAGAGGAGAGAGAGAGAGGGGGGGGGGGGGGGTGCAGATCCGGAGTCACACCACGTTTATTTTACGCTGGCAAAATCCTCCCTAAAATCCTCAGTAAACAAACCGTAAATGAAGACTTTCGCAAACCTTATTTAGCATTACGGTCTCTTAATGTTGTATTATGCGTCTAAGTTAAGGCAAATAACAGTACACATGCTATACCCGGTTCCAAATAGGTAGGACAGAAAGAGTAACCCCTAACCTCTGTAACTCAAAAGGGGCTGGAGCAAATGGGCTTGTCAACTTCGAAAGCTATTTATTCCCTGACTGACCCTTCCTAAATGGTCAATATATATATGTTAGCTCCATGGCTAGAACCCAATCGAACGCATCTCGGTATTTTGAAGCGTTGTTTGGCAGTACATGGGAGAAAAAAAAAAAAAAAAAAAAAACAGACTTGAACCTATATTGTTCGAAATACAGTCATAATATAAGTGACGATCGTTATATAATAGACCTAATAATTTAATAATATATGTAGCGCGTTTCAAACTAGTATAATTATGCCGGTAGGGGAATACATTTCGCCGCTAATCTCCAATGATGCTCTTTAAGGGGAGGTATTTAGTTTGTTCCCTACTTTTTCATCAAGCTTAAAATTACATCCCCTAGACCCCCTTTCAAGATAAATTTGTACATTTTTCGGTAGAAAAATGTCCAGGCCGGAGGCCGGTTGCTCTTAAATTACAGGCTCGCTATCGCTCGCCAGGAAAAAAATAGACACCTTAATGGCACGAAAGGTCTTAAAATTGACAGAAATGGGGCAAAATGTCTTAAAATATCCAAACTACTAGGGCGAAGGTCTTAAAATCTCAAAAGCAATGGGGCTAAACATGAGGGAGAAAGGGGTCCAGAAAAAAATCCCTCGAGTGGATATCTCCCCTTTAATTTGCTTTTACACACATATCATGCTCTAATGCCATTAATACATTATTTTACCGTGGAAAATTATATAGCATTTCGTTAAGGGAGCCCACCTCTCTTTTTTTTTTCTCTTTCTCTCCCTCTCTATTTGGCTTGTATCCATTCGGCCCCCATTCAGCCTACTGTTTTAAGACGTTTATTCCCATCCAGGTGTCAATATTTTCCAGGCGAGCGGTAGCGAGCCAGCATATACATGTTTTTGTTTTGACAGCAAGCTAAATTTGTACATTTTTCGACAGAAAAATGTCTCCGGCGAAGCCGGATTTCTCCATACAATGCTGGCTCGCTATCGCTCGCCAGGAAGAAATCGACACCTGGATGGGGATAAACGTCTTAAAACAGTTGGCTGAATGGGGCCGAATGGATACGAGCCAGGGAAAGAGAAAAAAAGGATAAAAAAATAAAAAAAAACGGTGACCCCCTCTTAATTGCTATATAATTATATTAAGTCTATAAAGGCTTCACTGTACAGTAGTCTTTAAAGGCTTCACTGTACAGTAGTCTATAAAGGCTTCACTGTACAGTAGTCTATAAAGGCTTCACTGTACAGTAGTCTATAAAGGCTTCACTGTACAGTAGTCTATAAAGGCTTCACTGTACAGTAGTCTATAAAGGCTTCACTGTACAGTAGTCTATAAAGGCTTCACTGTAGAGTAGTCTATAAAGGCTTCACTGTACAGTAGTCTATAAAGGCTTCACTGTACAGTAGTCTATAAAGGCTTCACTGTACAGTAGTCTATAAAGGCTTCACTGTACAGTAGTCTATAAAGGCTTCACTGTACAGTAGTCTTTCGAGCCCATATTATTTTTCACTACAAATTCAACATCAGCGCAAAGTTTAAGGGGAGGTTTTTAGTTTGGTCTCTAGATATCCTTCAAGCTTAAGATTACACCCCCTTGAGCCCCTTTCAAGATAAATTTGTACATTTTTCGGTAGAAAAATGTCCCGGCTGAAAGCCGGTTCCTCTTAAATTACAGGCTCGCTATCGCTCGCCAGGATAAAATCGACACCTAAATGGCACGAAAGGTCTTAAAATTGACAGAAATGGGTTGAAAGTTCTTAAAATCGTCAAAATAATGGGGCAAACGTCTTAAAATTAGAAAAACAATGGGGCTAAACATGAGGGAGAAAGGAGTCAAGAAAAAAATCCCTCACGTGGAAATCTCCCCTTAACACTTGCGAGGCCCCGAGGTTCATTTGCAAGTCAACGGAGGATGGCATTACGCACGGCACACACACACATCCCACTTTTGCATGCCACCCTCTGATCAGTTGACTGCAGGGTTATCTGAGTCCTACTGTAATTGTTATGTTATCTGTTATGTTATCTGTTATGTTATCTGTTATGTTATCTGTTATCTGTTATGTTATGTTATGTTATGTTATGTTATGTTATGTTATGTTATCTGTTATGTTATCTGTTATCTGTTCTGTTATCTGTTATGTTATCTGTTATGTTATGTTATCTGTTATGTTATGTTATCTGTTATGTTATGTTATCTGTTATGTTATGTTATCTGTTATGTTATCTGTTATGTTATCTGTTATGTTATCTGTTATGTTATCTGTTATGTTATCTGTTCTGTTATGTTATCTGTTATGTTATCTGTTATGTTATGTTATCTGTTATGTTATCTGTTATGTTATCTGTTATGCTATCTGTTATGTTATCTGTTATGTTATGTTATCTGTTATGTTATCTGTTATGTTATCTGTTATGTTATGTTATGTTATCTGGAAAACCCTATACCGGTACAATACCTGTCCTTTCTTTTAATGGGGGAGATTTCCACTTGAGGGATTCTTTTCGTTATCCCTTTCTCTCTCATGTTTAGCCCCATTGCTATTGAGATTTTAAGATGTTCGCCCCATTAGTTTGTCGATTTTAAGAACTTTCACCCCATTTATGTAACTTTTAAGACCTTTCGTGCCATTTAGATGTCGATTTTTTCCTGGCGAGCGATAGCGAGCCTGTAATTTAAGAAGAACCGGCCTTCGGCCGGGAAATTTTTCTACCGAAAAATGTACAAATATATCTTGAAAGGGGGTCAAGGGGGTGTAATTTCAAGCTTGATGGAAATCTACGAAACACACTAAAAACCTCCCCTTAAGGAGAGGTATTTAGTTGATTCCCTAGACCTCCATCAAGCTTAAAATTACTCCCCCCTAGATCCCCTTTCAAGATAAATTTGTAAATTTTTCGGTAGAAAAATGTCCCGGTCGAAGGCCGGATCCCCTTAAATTACAGGTTCGCTATCGCTCGCCAGGAAAAAATCGACACCTAAATGGCACGAATGGTCTTAAAATTGACAGAAATGGGGCGAGGGTTCTTAAAATCGCCAAACTAATGGGCGAACGTCTTAAAATCTCAAAAGCAATGGGGCTAAACATGAGGGAAAAAGGGGTTCAGAAAAAAATCCTCCAGGTGGAAATCTCTCCTTAAGCTCACAGTAAACTGCCATATCTGCTTTATGGTTACACAGCTATTACTAAGATTCTGTATCAAAATATGTTGTTAATTATCGCAGCATGGCAATAGCAATCGAAAAATCAGTTGCTTAAGGGGAGGTGTTTAGTTTGTTCCCTAGATTTCCATCAAGCTTAAAATTACACCCCCTAGACCCCCTTTCAAGATAAATTTGTACATTTTTCGGTAGAAAAATTTCCCGGCCAAAGGCCGGTTTCTCTTAAAATACAGGCTCGCTATCGCTCGCCAGGAAAAAATCGACACCTAAATGGCACGAAAGGTCTTAAAATTGACGGAAAAGGGGCGAAAGTTCTAATCGCCAAACTAATGGGGCGAACGTCTTAAAATTTCAAAAGCAATGGGGCTAAACATGAGGGAGAAAGGAGTCAAGAAAAAAATCCCTCAAGTGGATATCTCCCCTTAAATTTCCTACAAGGAGTAAAATCAAGCTTATGGTATATTGAAAACTGCAACATTGTATTATGGGGCATCAGTGTACTTATGGTAAAGTATCGTCAACAAACATGACATCAATAATCCCAGAAATATATCCACCATATGGATTGTGATTCCCGAAACTCTGCGACCAGAATTGGAAGTCCAAGCGGGCTACAGGTGCAAGCGGCCGTGTTAACTCAGAGGTGCGTGGCCCGACACACAGGACGAAATTTAAGAAAAGGGGCTCCGTTACGGCCTAGATAATGGATCAGAGAGTATGCATGTGAAAGATCATTAAAGTTTATTCAGTAATAATCGAGAAATAGTAGTTTTTAATAAGCGTCGCCCTAACAAGAAGAAGAACTAGAAGAACAACAATGGAATAAATGGGACCTACGGGTCTTCGCTTATGCACATACCTAGCAAGCCCAAGGAGACTATAGGTCCGTGAGGCCGAATTAACGCCGAGGCGCGTGGCGCGACACACAGGACGAATTTTGAAAAAGTGCTCCGTTACGGCCTAGATAATGGATCGGATTATAGACATGTGAAAAATCATTAAATTGGGTTCAGTAAAAATTGAGAAATAGCAATTTTCAATAACGATGCCCTAACAACAACAAACACAAAAAAAAAACATGAAGAAAAACAACGACATAAGTAAAGCCTAAATTCTCTTCGCGCTCGGGCCTAACAACGACATTTGGAGGAAACTGTGTCCTTAAGACCCACACAGAGTCAGCTTTACCAACTTATAACATACCACTTCCTTGGGGGCCCATAAACTCTCCGTGCAAAGTTTCGACTATGTTTTTAAAAATCTGGGGAAGGAATATTTTCGTTCAGTCAGGGAGTGAGAGTTAGGTGTAGCCCCCCCCCCCAAACCTTTTCCCCTCCCTTCCTCCTCCCACACCACGTCCTCCTCTCCCTCCCTTCCTCCTCCCCCACCACCCCTCCTCTCTGCAAACCCCCTTCACCCCTTCTTCCTCCCACACAACCCCTCCTCTCACCTCCTACCCCTCACCCCTTCCTCCTCTCCCAGTACCCCTCCTTTCCCCTTCCACACTTCACCCCTTCCTCTTCCACCACGACCCCTCCTCTCCCTCCTATCCTTCACCCCTTCCACATTGCCCCTCCACTCCCCTTCACCCCTTCCTCCTCCACCATGAGCCCTCCTTATCCTCGTGCCTGTACCAACTGCGCCGGTAGGTTTGGTGCTTCCATGTTTGCTCCTGCCGATCCACAAGTCTGCCGACTCTGCCAGCAACGAGAGGATTTGACAGCAAAAATGGATGAAGCCCACAACAAGATCAACGCCCTCCCCAGGAAGCTGGAATCACTCCAAGAATTTGGAACACTCAACGTTGGAGTATCACTAACTCCAATTGTTTCAACTCCAGCATCCACCACCGCCCCAACATCAGCCAACAATCCAACACCTCCAGTAGCCACTGCAACAGATGCGTCTGATGAACCTGAGCCGACATCAAACCAGGACAGCCGCCCTGTTCATCTTAGTCTCTCCCCCACTCCTCGTGCAAGAAGCCTGCTAGCACAAACAGTACCAACCCCTCGCCCCCGTTCTAACCACTCCTCTCCCCGACCTGTAAGCAGAGTCTCGCCACCACAGATTTCCGGATTTACACCAGTGAGGAACGGTGCACGACCAACGCAGAAATGGTCTCATCTACCAGTCACAATGTCAAACAGATTTGAGATCTTGGTAGAGATGGAAGATGAACCAGAAGAGACCAGGCTCGTTGGGGATTCCATCCTACGAGGACAGGTCGAAGAGTTCTGCGACAGAGTCCCAAATCGACGAAAAAGATTTTGCATCCCAGGAGCTGGACTGGACGACATTGTGGAAGCCTTCGAAGATACCACAAAGGATGCAAACGAAAATACACTTTTTGTCATCCATGCTGGTTCAAATGACATCATGCTCACCAGATCCAAAGAGTTGATGGAGAAATATCGCAAGATGATCCAGCACTACAAAAACAAGTCAAGGAATATCATCATCTCAGGCATTCTCCCCAAGATCGACGCACCTGACAAATTCTACGACAAGGCCTTCAGCACAAATAGCCGACTAAAATATTTGTGTCTGAAGGAAGAAGTTTAATTCATCAACCTCTGGGATAATTTCTATAACCAGCCTACTCTGTTCCGCAAGGATGGCACTCATCTAAACCCTGTGGGTTCAGCACGCATGGGTCGTCTCCTACACGAAGCAGTCCGCAGCCATGGATCAAAAAACGCCATCGAGAAGAAGCAGCAGTGACATAAATCATCCAACGCCAAGCAAAAAACAGAGGCAACCGAGGACCACCAGCGATAAGGACCGAAGACAGCGAGGACCGAGGACAGCCATGAACATACATGTAGATCCGACAAGAACCAACAATATTATTAAAGAGCGTTCCGTGAGTTCTAAAATAACAAATTTATAGGTTTTCTATGCAAACACTCGTAGAATACGCAATCAATTTTCAGATTTAGAGGAGCTAGTGTTTACAGAAAATTATGATGTGATTGGCATAACTGAATCTTGGCTCAATACAGAAGACAGACTTTTTAGCAGAGTATTCACTTCCCGGTTATGTAATGTTTGAGAAAAGCCGAATAAATCGAAATGGAGGTGGCGTTTTACTTTATATCAAAGAAAGTCTTAACCCTACCCTCTTGTCAAAACCTCAAATTGTGAACGTCGACACATCTTTTGTGCTAATAAAGAATAATAAAGGTACAAAAATAATACTTGCGTTAATATACAGACCTCCAGCTCAATCAGTGCAAACTGACCGAGAAATTTACGAACAAATTGCAGATGTAAGTAACTCGCAAGATACCGTAATTTTTGGCGACTTTAATTTACCTGTGACCAAGTGGGGCGATACTCTTACTTCACACTCCGGACATGACTTGTATACGAACTTGCAAGAGAGTTCGCTTTATCAATTTGTTCGAACACCGACCCGTGGTAATAACGTTCTTGACATTGTACTTGCAACAAAAGATTCAATAGAGAATTTGAATGTTGGTGATTAATTCAGTAACAGCGACCATCGTACGATAACTTTCACTTTAAACTTTACTAGTAACGAACCAAATAGTAGCATCGTAAAAGTCCCTAATTTCAAGAAAGCAAACTTTCATAAACTTAGAGCTATGTTTAAAGAAACTGACTGGAGCTTTTTAATTAACATTAACGACATAAATACATCTTGGAAGTTATTCGAAACCACTTACCTAAAAGCAGTGCAAGACTGCATACCATCGAAAATACGGCGTCCAGGCCATAATAATAAGCCCAAATGGTGGAATAAAGATATTTCAAACTGCCAGCTTGCTAAAAAATTTGCTAATGATAGATTAAAATCCTCACAAAATGACGAAGACCGGGTGAAATTTATAGAGCTACGACGCAAAGCCAAAAAGTTAATTAAGCAAAGTAAAAAGACCCTAGAGTTACATATTGCGAATCAAAGTAAAACAAACCCAAAAGAATTCTATAGTTATATCAGAAAGAAAAAAGTAGTTACTTCAACTGTTGGACCGTTAGTCGATGAAAATGGAGAATACACCAAAGACGAAGTACAAATGAGTAATGCCCTCAATACCTTCTTTGCATCAGTTTTTACAACAGAAGACCTCAGTGATATCCCTACACCATCGCCAATTCAGATGTTCTAAGCAATATCACCGTTACAGAGAGAGAAGTATTGAATTGTTTAGATAAACTCAAGGTAAATAAAACGCCTGGACCTGATGCAATCTCGCCTAGAGTTCTAAAGGAAGCTAAGGATGAGCTCTCCAAACCACTGACATTACTATTCAATAAATCCTTGCAGTCTGGAACTATGCCTGATCAGTGGAAGCTAGCCAACGTAACACCGATATTCAAAAAAAGGCAGCAAATCCCTACCCAGTAACTATCGTCCAATTAGCTTAACCTCAGTTGTATGTAAAATGCTAGAAACGGTCATAAGAGACAGACTCGTAAATCACTTAGAGGAAAATAACATACTTAAAGATACTCAACACGGCTTTCGTAAAAAACGTTCCTGTTTAACAAACCTCTTAGACTTCTTCCACGATATCCTCAACCTCTACGATGAGAGTAAAGCTGTAGATATTATATACCTTGATTTTCAAAAGGCCTTTGACAAAGTTCCCCACAAACGTTTACTGCTAAAACTAAAAGCGCATGGAATACAAGACGGTGTGTTGAAATGGATAGAAAATTGGCTCAGCGACAGAAAGCAAAGAGTAGTCATAAACGGTAAGGCATCTAAATGGCCCAATGTAAGTAGCGGGGTACCCCAGGGATCGGTACTAGGACCAATTCTCTTTCTAATTTACATCAACGACATAGATGAGGGTCTCACCTGTACAATCTCAAAATTTGCTGACGATACAAAAATTGCAAATAGCGTACTTTCAAAAGAACAAGTTGACGATATGCAACACAATCTAGAAAAATTGTCACATTGGGCCCAAATTTGGCAAATGAGTTTCAATGCGGATAAATGTAAAGTACTACATATCGGATACCTAAATGAGAAAGCAAACTATTCGATGAATGGCACTCAGCTTAAGAATGTAAACAGAGAAACCGATCTGGGAGTAACAATATCGAGTCACCTAAAACCGAGTCAACAATGTTCAGAAGTTGTTAAGAAGGCAAACAAAATAATTGGCTTTATAGGCAGGTCATTTGAGCATAAATCCAAAGAAGTTATCCTAACCCTTTACAATTCCTTAGTCCGCCCTCTTCTGGAATACTGCGTTCAATGCTGGTGCCCTTATTACCAAAAAGACATAAACAAGCTAGAACGAGTTCAACGTAGAGTTACCAAAATTATACCTAGCCTAAAGAACAAACCATACGAAGAGCGTCTTAGAGAATTAAATCTATTTCCTTTAACCCAGCGCAGATTAAGAGGTGACTTAATTCAAGTGTTCAAAATCATCAAAGGCATCGACAATATGAACTGTAGTAAGTACTTCACTATCGACCAATCTAATTACACGCGGGGAAACGGTTGCAAAATTATTGGTAAATCTTTTAACTCACACGAATCTAAGAATTTCTTTTTCAATCGAGTTGTCAACTTGTGGAATGGGCTTCCCCGAGACGTTATAGACTGCAGCACCGTTGATTCATTTAAACTCCGCCTAGACAAATATCTCGCATCAAACCCGCGACTGACTGCGTTTGTAAATGAATAACTTTATTTTATCCTCCCCTCAGTTACTAACACATATGTCCCCTACTAACTTCCTAGTTCTGCCACGGACATTAGTTCCAGGGCAGTAGTTTCCTTTCCAATGTTCCCTTACCCACTCTAAACCACTGTTTGGACACTAACTTGATCCTCAGTGTTTTGGAGGACAAGCAGCCTAGAAGAGTCACTAGATCTGTTGTTGCTTGATTTCCTTTGTACTCCTCTCCTTCACCCCTTCCCCTTCCTCCTCCTCATCATCATCATCATCATCCTCCTCATCCTACTGACGATGAGGTAAACAACACTTTTCAGTAACCAGGACGTGGCAATATATGCATAACCGTGTTTTTCGTAAATATAATTCTGCATGTTAAAAACTGGTTAGTTAAAGCATACAACACATACACCTATATGGCAGCGGATGTGTGTGTGTGTGTGTGTGTGTGTGTGTGTGTGTGTGTGTGTGTGTGTGTGTGTGTGTGTAACTAATACTGTATATCGAGTTAAACACTTTATATATTATTAAACTTGCAACATCAAATTGCAAGAGTTCACGCAAGAATAAAAATATGTTGTAAGGATTGAAAGCTTTGTCACTGCAGTCAAAAATTAATATTACTGCTAAAGTGAGCGAAAAAATACACAGCATTGGAAATCAAATGTGTGTGTGTGTGTGTGTGGGTGTGCACACATATACAAATATATAATACGAAAAGTGTGAATGATTTTACTTTAACAGCAACTTTGAACAAATTTGAGGTCGAATATAATAGTGGAATGTTTCAAAGAATGGCGAATATGGCTTTGTTATCCCAGGATATACCATGACTATTTTCCTACGAAAAGAAAAGGTCTAATACATTTGAGGAATACATATACAGTCTAATCTAGTGTATCGATAACAGTTAAAGTTATAAATTAGCAGCTATACTTCTGTGAATTTAGATATAATGTACACTCGACCAAAAAACAACCTTTACACTGGTGAGCTGTAAATAATCTAGTGTGAACGGAATGAATCGCGTGAAACATACGTCTGTGAGGTATTGTCATAAGATTTCGACCCACTTCCAGAATGTTTAGAGTGTTAGTGTAAAGATTGTTTTTTGGTCGAGTGTACAAATGCAACCATTCCAAGATTGAGCAAAGTATTTTCAGAACACTACCAAAATAGGAAGCATGTGCCATTGTTACGCCCCTTTCACCGTGTTCGACATGACCGAGGGTCCACGGGTTGTTGTGGAGTTGAGTTTTTTGTCCACCAACCAACTCCACCTCTCAACTCAATGAAATCAACAAATACATGCGGCACTCCAAGGACTCGAACCTAGGACACTCGCATCTAAATTCCGCTAATTTTCTTTTTTGGACTCTAACCTAGGATACTCTCATCTAAATTCCGCGCATTTTTTGTTTTTTTTTTCTATGTGATTGAGGGAGGCAAAAGGCAGAACTGCCTATAGCGAGTGCCTCCCCCATAGTTGAAAGAGTGACAGGGCCAAAATTAAGGGACGTTCGAGCCAAAATGCCTGGACACACGAAGTTTGAAGCAATTTAAGTCATAGGAAGAGGGAAAGACTGATTCTGGGAGAGAGTTCCAGAGCTCAGCTGTTGAGTAGAAGAAAGTTTGAGAGTAACTATACTTATGCATTACGCTAGCAAGACGGTTAAAGAAATATGCACAAGCCTATGATGTTCAGTATTGGAGTATATGCGTGTTCGTTCGTCCCATTCGGTACCGGTGACGTTATTTTCATCATATTCTGGCAACTATTAGACGATTTTATTCAGTTTCCAAAGGGTCTCCGGCAAGGAACAGGCTTTCAACTATCCCACTTCACCCACTTTACTAGCACAGATCCTTTTTCAACTGCACACAATCCTCTAAAATATAGCTAAAATAAAATATAGCTAAAATAAAATATAGCCAAAATAAAATATAGCCAAAATAAAATATAGCCAAAATAAAATATAGCCAAAATAAAATATAGCCAAAATAAAATATAGCCAAAATAAAATATAGCTAAAATAAAATATAGCTAAAATAAAATATACCGGTAGCTAAAATAAAATATACCGGTAGCTAAAATAAAATATAGCTAAAATAAAATAAAATATAGCCAAAATAAAATATAGCCAAAATAAAATATAGCCAAAATAAAATATAGCCAAAATAAAATATAGCCAAAATAAAATATAGCCAAAATAAAATATACCGGTAGCTAAAATAAAATAGCCAAAATAAAATATAGCCAAAATAAAATATAGCCAAAATAAAATATAGCCAAAATAAAATATAGCCAAAATAAAATATAGCCAAAATAAAATATAGCCAAAATAAAATATAGCCAAAATAAAATATAGCCAAAATAAAATATAGCTAAAATAAAATATAGCCAAAATAAAATAGCCAAAATAAAATATACCTAAAATAAAATATAGCTAAAATAAAACTAAAACATTGTTGCGGTTCAGTAGGGGTTAGTGCTGGTAAACACTTTAAGTGGAGATTTCCACTTGAGGGATTTTTTTCTTGACTCCTTTCTCAATCATGTTTAGCCCCATTGCTTTTCTAATTTTAAGACGTTCGCCCCATTATTTTGACGATTTTAAGAACTTTCGACCCATTTCTGTCAATTTTAAGACCTTTCGTGCCATTTAGGTGTCTATTTTATCCTGGCGAGCGATAGCGAGCCTGTAATATAAGAGCAACCGGCTTTCAGCCGGGACATTTTTCTACCGAAAAATGTACAAATTTATCTTGAAAGGAGCTCAAGGGGGTGTAATCTTAAGCTTGATGGATATCTAGAGACCAAACTAAAAACCTCCCCTTAATGGCAAATGAGTTCAGATTCATGCCTTTTTTTCTCATTATTATGCCATACAAACAGATGATATTCTATGATGTATAAACATTTACGATGATTTCCGCTTATTCTATATTATATCATAAATATTCATTAAGGGGAGATCTCCACTCGAGGGATTTTTTTCTTGACCCCTTTCTCCCTCATGTTTAGCCCCATTGCTTTTGAGATTTTAAGACGTTTGCCCCATTAGTTTAGCGATTTTAAGAACGTTCACCCCATATTAAGACCTTTCGTGCCATTCAGGTGTCGATTTTATCCTGGCGAGCAATAGCGAGCCTGTAATTTAAGAGGAACCGGCCTTTGGCCGGGACATTTTTCTACCGAAAAATGTACAAATTTATCTTGAAAAGGACTCAAGGGGGTGTAATTTTAAGCTTGATGGAGGTCTAGGGAACAAACTAAATACCTCCCCTTAAGCTTACCACATCTCAATGGAAACAGAAAACTCCCTGAAAACAAATTGGTTTTGCCTACGTGTCTACTGCAACACTGTATATCCTATAATAAACTATGAACTCCAACAAGTCACAACAATAACTATCTATCTATATCTATCTATATGCTCAGGCCCAATCCCCATTTTGGGGGTAGCCGACTCAAGACAGAGCAAGAACAGGGAAAATACAAAAACAACATAAAACAAAAAATAAACACAGATAAAAAACACAAACTCACACACATCCAGGTCACCCAGGAGAAGACCCAGAGACCAGGGTTACCAAGGTCGCTCCAGCACTCCCCCGGCCCCTGACCACCCGGAGAGGTTCCGATCTCGGCAGGCAGACATGCAGCGGAGCCAAAGCCACAAGCCCTCCCACCACACTTCCAGGCACATCCTTCATATTAATCGTCCCCCCGGGCCAGGCGCCTGATGGACTATTATCTAGTCAAACTTGCGCCCGACCCCTTACTCCAAATGACCACGTGTTCACTCAACTATTCACAAGCATTCTCCATTCACTCCTGTCCACCACCACTTCCCCTGCCTGATCTATAGTCATTCCTCTATCATCCAAAGCCTTTCTTACACAGTCTCTCCATCTCAATGGGGGTCTTCCTGCCCTTCTATCTCCCCTTGTACCTGACTCACATATTCTCTTTGTAAGCCTTTCATCTCCCATTCGTTCAACATGACCATACCAGCTCAGCACCCTTCTGTCCACTCTGGCTGACAAATGTTCCTGCTGCCCCACTCTCCTACGTATCTCTTCATTCCTCAATCTGTCTCTACGAGTAACTCCACACATACTCCTCAAGCAGCTCATCTCCATCACATCCAGCCCTCTTTTCTCATTTTTCTTCAGAGCCCATGTCTCAGCCCCATACATCACTGTTGGCACAACAATTCCTTGATACAGTGCACTTTTTACTTTCACTCCGAGATTTCTCGTCTTCCACATACTTCCCATTGCTCCGAAAACCTTCCTTCCTTCACACACTCTCTGTTTTACCTCCACTTCCATACCTCCACTCCTGCTTATCGTTCCTCCTAGATATTTAAAACACTCTACTTGTTCCAATATTTCCCCATCCAGCCTCACATCTAGATTCACCCTATGCTCTCCCCTATTACACACCATTACTTTACTTTTATTGACGTTCACCTTCAGTTTCCTCCTTCCACAAACCACATCAAACTCTTTGACTACCCGCTGCAGTTTCTCATCAGAATCCGCCACCAATGCTGTGTCATCAGCGAACAGCAACTGATTCAACTCCCAATCTCTACCATTCTTTCCTACTAAACCCAATCCTCTTCCCATAGTTCTCCTTTTCACCTCCCTCACCACACCATCCATAAACATATTAAACAGCCATGGTGACATTACACAACCCTGTCGCAAACCTACCTTTACCTCAAACCATTCACTCAACTCACCATTTCCTACTCTCACACATGCTCTGCTCCCTTCATAAAAACTCTTAACTGCTTCTAACAAATTTCCTCCTATTTCATAAATCCTTAACACCTTCCACATTGCTTCACGGTCCACACGATCATACGCTTTTTCCAAGTCCATAAAAGCCCAAAATATCTCCTTATGCTTCTCTAAATACTTCTCGCATAACTGTCTTACTGCAAACATCTGATCCACGCACCCTCTTCCCCTCCTAAAACCGCACTGTTCTTCTCCTATTGCAACTTCTGTACACTTTATTATCCTCTCTATCAACACCCTGCCATACAGCTTTCCAACCACTGACAATAAACTAATACCTCTATAACTTGAACACTCCTGCCGATCTCCCTTCCCCTTGTACAACGGCACAATACATGCACTCTTCCAGTCTATTGGTACCCTTGACACAACAAAGCACACGTTGAAAAGTCTCGCCAACCAATCTATTATCACATCTCCACCCTTCTTTATACACTCCACAGCAATACCATCCAAACCTTCTGCTTTTCCCGCTCTCATTTGTTTCACTGCTTCTTTCACCTCATTTTCCTCAATCCTTTCATTCATTCCCTGCCACCTGGGTGGCCTGGGTAACCTATCTCCATCCACCTCTGCTTCAATCACTGCTTCTCTTCCATCTCTTGTATTTAACAAAGATTCAAAATACTTGGCATATCTTTTCCTCACTTCAACTGGTTCCACTAGTAATTCTCCATTTTCATCTTTCACTGACTCTTCCCTCTTTTGTCCTCCTTTCCTTACTTTATTTACCTCCTTCCAGAACATCTTCTTTCGTTCTTCAAAATTCTCACTCAGCCTTTGGCCCCACCTTTCGTTTGCATCTTTTTTCGCTTCTCTAATTTTCCGTTTTGCCTCTCTCCTTTTCTCCTTGTACCTCTCCCATACCTCAACACTACCATCCTGTAAAATAACAACACCGACAAAACTGGTATATAATTTTTGCCATTAGGATGTTGGTGACAGAACATTTAAGGGGAGGTTTCTAGTTTGTTTCCTACTCTTCCAGCAATCTTAAAATGTCACCCCCTTGACCCCCTTTCAAGATAAATTTGTAAATTTTTCGGTAGAAAAATGTCCCGGCTGAAAGCCGGATCCTTTTAAATTACAGGCTCGCTATCGCTCGCCAGGATAAAATCGACACCTAAATGGCACGAAATGTCTTAAAATTGACGGAAATAATTAATACCTATAAGACTCCAAAAGGGTAAATACGATCTCAACAAACCCTCTCAGCAACATAGGTCCTTCTTAAACTGCATAACATCTAATGTTAGCCAGAATCAGAAGTTTAAAAGGCGTCATGGTGCTGAAGGGGTTAATATCAAAGAACAATGCCAGAATATGTCATAGAAGATTAAGGGAGCCCATCTCGCTTTTTTCTCTTTCTCTCCCTCTCTCTTTGGCTTTTATCAATTCGGCCCCCTTCAGCCTACTGTTTTAAGACGTTTACTCCCATCCAAGTGTCAATATTTACCTGGCGAGCGGTAGCGAGCCAGCATATATATATTTTTGTTTTGACAGCTAGCTAAATTTGTACATTTTCGATAGAAAAATGTCTCCGGCGAAGCCGGATTTCTCCATACAATGCTGGCTCGCCAGGAAGAAATCGACACCTGGATGGAAATAATAGTCTTAAAACAGTTGGCTGAATAGGGCCGAATGGATACAAGCCAGGAAAAGTGAGAAAAGGAGCGAAAGATAAAAAAAAAAAAAAAAAAAAAAAAAAAAAAAAAACGGTGACCCCCTCAAACATATTCCCATTGTCTCTGTTGATCTTCACACCTAACACACACAAAAGGTCTCACCGAGGGGACTGTGGGGTAATTGTGTCTCCCCGTAAAGATTACCAAACAGCATTTTTCCTTGTCTTTCCTGGCCTCAAGGGAGACTATAACCTTACTCTTCAGATTAAAGCGTCGAGGAGCAGCTATGTCTCACGGGTAATTCTCCCTGCCTTAAGTTTTAATGTTTCAGTACAGTCACGAACATAAATGCTGCGACATCAACCAGATAACGTCAACTCCTTCATCATGAGAAGTTTATACTAAGCTGAATAAAATCGTCTGACGGTAGCTAGAATGAAATAAAAAAATAAATTATTGTGAGTTTGAATAAAAAGTTCAGCAATACCTTTGGAGACGAAAGGGCGAACATCTGACTGTACATATACACAATTTACAAACGTGTATTGAATGCTGTGATTAAATATTAGTACCTTGGTACTAAATTGTATGATGTATCTACTAAATTAGTCTAGCGTTGTAACTATATTTTCAGCATACATCATACATTGCCCATACATGGTATTGCATGCAACATAGATGATGCGTAAAGACAAATTAAATATCAAACTTGGAAACTATGCTGTTGAGATGTAACATAACTTGTGACTGTTATTGGAGAATTTAGGGGACAGTGGCTCTTTGTTTGGTCTATTTTGAGGCAAGTAAATTGTTCCATAAATTTAATCTTTTTAGGGTCAATTATTGTGACTGTATTCTAAAATTTGACATCAATAATTTTAATCAAGCATTTTTAACTTGAAGTTTCTTGTATAACCTCTGCTTACTTTTTGTCTGTATTTATTGTTTTTTGTCTGTATTTATTGTTTATCTTTTTCTTTTTCTATTATTAATATTAATATTGATGATTTTTTAAATTTATTGTTCTTGTTAAAAGAGTACTCTTTGTTTAAATCTGTTGTTACTTCATATTTTGCAATTATTTGGCTTTATATTATATGTATTCATTGTCGATAGTATCAATTGCTTACTTTTGCGATTTCCTTAGTTTATTTGTGCTATAAATGTAAGTTATTTGTAGGGTAGTTATTGATAGGGGTCACTTGAGGCATGCTATGCTTACAGGTACCTACCCGATAGCACTATCGTTAGTGAGTGCTGTACTGTATTTTATATATTATTTTGTAATAGTATAGATATCTTATCAATATTTGTATTTTGTACTATTGTTAATGTCTTGTCATGTTGCAAATTTGATTTTAAATAATATTTTGACATTTAACATGTAGTTTCTTTATTCATGCAGAGTTTAGTAAAATTTGCCAGAACGTCCCGGACTTCCCAAACTTGACTACTTCCTTTAACGTGACGATAGTGCGTTGTTATATGTGCGATTAGTTTGCTTGGGAAACAGATTAACTTGCTCATGTAGTAATGTACACCCTATGTGGTGGATTGTGTTCTTTTATTTAATAATTTTCATTTTAGTAAGCGTTGTTTCCACATAGCGATTTTGATAATTTAATTTGACTTTATATTGTCCTTGTCCCAATTTTGGTTTGTTTAGTTTGCAAGTTTTACATTTTAATTCATGTATTAATATATTTATTTAGTTTCCTCCCTAGACCTCCATCAAGTTTAGAAACATACCCTCTAATCCCCCCTTCAAGATAGATTTGTACATTTTTCGGTAGACAAATGTCCCGGCCAAAGGCCGATTCCTCATAAAATTACAGGCCAGCTATCGCTGTTAGGAAAAAACTCGACACCTAAATGGCACAAAGTGTTCTAATATTGACAAAGAAATGGGGTGAAAGGTCATAAAATCCCCAAACTAATGGAACCAACGTTTTAAAATCTCAAAACTAGTGGGGCTAAACATTAGGGAGAAGGGGGTCCAGAAAAACGGTCTGTCTCCACTTAAGCAGTAGCCGTGTCAAAACTATGCCAACCATTTATCTGGTGAGACCATAATTAACGTGGATTTTTTTTTTTTGCCCCGAAGAGGGTAGAATTTATTGCATGTACAGTTGCGGAAGGAAATTGTTATACCCCCTTGGGTCTGCCTCTATACCCTAACACACACCTCTGTGTAGTATTGGACAAAAAAATGTGAATGAATGAGAGTGAAATATGTAACTACGAATATGGTTGGCAGATCGGTTGCCAACAATCCTTAATTATAATAATATAACTAATTTATAATAATTAGGCAAGTGAGCATAATGATCAACTACATGAATAGTGTGTAAAATTATGCTCTACTGAATATATTTGAATTTAATTATTAGTAGTAGACATTGGTGATGAGGAAAGGAATTAGTAAGCATATTTAGACATCGTATAAATTTGGTTCAGCTGTGGTTGTCATACATCAGCCACCTTCAAAACAGAGACGGGTGGTGATCGGTAGGATTCGGGAAATGGTTCATGGAACTCGCTTTGATTTACATCCCTGGCTTGAAATATTAATTCCTAACTTCATTAACTGGTATATATATGTATTGTATATATATATTGTGTATGTGTAGAGAGAGCGAGAGGGAGAGGGGAACAAGAACTAGACAGATAGTCAAGTAGTAAGTAAAATAGCATATATTAACATTGATCTGAACAAGAAGGAATGCATTAATAATTGATGATAAACAGTAATGGTTACAAATAATATATCATTCTTCCTCAAATGTTCTGTGTTTATTACTTGTATTACTACGGGAAAAAGGAGTGGTTGTGCAAGCACGTTAATGGTAGGAGAGTCGAAAGAAATATTATTTTCTACAACCTGGTTCTGCCATTTGTGTGGACAGTCCTATGATCACTACCATAGCTGCCTGACGTATTTCATTAGTTATGTTACTAAGATACAGTACGGGCATTATCTACCTCTAATTTAATCGAATCTAAAGTTACCTACAGTAAGTTAGATGACGTTTGATAGAACTCAAGGACATATTTCAATAAGGGAGGAAGGCAGGGAAGGCTTGCACGGGGCGGCGCGAAAGTGTGTGTAGGTGAGGGTGGAGGGAATGTCTAGGGCAGTGATGTCAGGTTGGTGAATGATATCTATTCGGCCTTCCCTCTTCAGGCTAGCGAACGGTAGCGAGCTGATTTTATGGTATAAAAATGAACTCTGGCGAAGCCGGATACATTTTTCTAAAGGAGCTGGCTACCGCTCGCAAGCTTTAAGATAGTGAGCGATAGTGAGCGATAGTGAGCGATAGTGACCTGATTTGTCGGTAGAAAAATCTGTCCGGCTTCGCCAGAATTAATATTTCAACCGAAAAATTAATTCGCTACAAGTCGCTAGCCTGAAGAGGGAAGGCCAAATGGATATAATTCACCAAACTGGCATCACTGGTTTAGGGTCATACCTGAGAAAAATGGCAGAATCTAGTTGTGATGGTTAGAGAATTAAATAATTATTTGCTTAATAATTAAATAATTAATTTAATTCTTAACTTCATTAACTGCTATATATATATTGTGGGGGGAGAGAGAGAGAGAGAGAGAGAGAGAGAGAGAGAGAGAGAGAGAGAGAGAGAGTACAAAGGAGTACAAAGGAAATCAAGCAACAACAGGTCTAGTGACCCTTCTAGGCTGCTTGTCCTCCAAAACACTGAGGATCAAGTGTCCAAACAGTGGTTTAGAGTGGGTAAGGGAACATTGGAAAGGGAACTACTGCCCTAGAACTAATGTCCGTGGCAGGATTAGGAAGTTAGTAGGGGACAGATGGGTTAGTAACTGAGGGGGGTATACAATAAAGTTATTAATTTACAAACGCAGTCAGTCGCGGGTTTGATGCGAGATATTTGTCTAAGCGCAGTTTAAATGAATCAACGGTGCTGCAGTCTATAACGTCTCGGGGAAGCCCATTCCACAAGTTGACAACTCGATTGAAGAAGAAATTCTTAGATTCGTGTGAGTTAAAAGATTTACCAATAATTTTGCAACCGTTTCCCCGTGTGTAATTAGATTGGTCGATAGTGAAGTACTTACTACAGTTCATATTGTCGATGCCTTTGATGATTTTGAACACTTGAATTAAGTCGCCTCTTAATCTGCGCTGGGTTAAAGGAAATAGATTTAATTCTCTAAGACGCTCTTCGTATGGTTTGTTCTTTAGGCTAGGTATCATTTTGGTAACTCTACGTTGAACTCGTTCTAGCTTGTTTATATCTTTTTGGTAATAAGGGCACCAGGATTGAACGCAGTATTCCAGAAGAGGGCGGACTAAGGAATTGTAAAGGGTTAGGATAACATCTTTGGATTTATGCTCAAATGACCTGCCTATAAAGCCAATTATTTTGTTTGCCTTCTTAACAACTTCTGAACATTGTTGACTCGGTTTTAGGTTACTCGATATTGTTACTCCCAGATCGGTTTCTTTGTTTACATTCTTAAGCTGAGTGCCATTCATCGAATAGTTTGCTTTCTCATTTAGGTATCCGATATGTAGTACTTTACATGTATCCGCATTGAAACTCATTTGCCAAATTTGGGCCCAACATGACAATTTATCTAGATTGTGTTGCATATCGTCAACTTGTTCTTTTGAGAGTACGCTATTTGCAATTTTTGTATCGTCAGCAAATTTCGAGACTGTACAGGTGAGACCCTCGTCTATGTCGTTGATGTAAATTAGAAAGAGAATTGGTCCTAGTACCGATCCCTGGGGTACCCCACTACTTACATTGGTCCATTTAGATGCCTTACCGTTTATGACTACTCTTTGCTTTCTGTCGCTGAGCCAATTTTCTATCCATTTCAACACACCGTCTTGTATTCCATGCGCTTTTAGTTTTAGCAGTAATCGTTTGTGGGGAACTTTGTCAAAGGCCTTTTGAAAATCAAGGTATATAATATCTACAGCTTTACTCTCATCGTAGAGGTTGAAGATATCGTGGAAGAAGTCTAAGAGGTTTGTTAAACAGGAACGTTTTTTACGAAAGCCGTGTTGAGTAT
>JBAKBP010023523.1:0-10000 GCA_037953745.1 Lithodes maja
GCCGGATTTTGATTCATTACTTAAAAAGGCTGTGTTCTTGATGGCTTTAGCTACCGGTAATAGGGTCTCTGAGCTGGCGGCGATGAGCAACGAATCTAATTGCCTTAGGATTGGGAGACTGCACGACAAGGTCCAAATTGCGCCGTCCCCCACTTTTATACCTAAGAATGAGCACTCTGATCATGTTTGCTCAGAATTTTCTGTTCCGGCATTAAAACGTGGACACACACATCATATTTTATGTCCAGTAGAGGCCTTAGTTAAGTTTATGAGGGCAGCTCACCCTCGACAACCAGGTTTTCTGTGGGTGACCCAGGCAGGTAATCGTGTTACTAAGAGAAAATTGGCTTCTCTGTTAGTAGATATTATTAAAGAAAGTAATCCCGGCGTAGTGGGCAGGGCTCACGACATCAGGAAGTGGGCCGTCTCTCTTAGATTTTTACAAAAATGTTCTATAGACGACATTGCCAACACTCAATTGTGGGCGGGTGCCCAACCCCGAAAAGGGTTGAAATAGGGGAGCTATCCCCCCGCCAAAGGCGGCTTTCTAGGGCCTTTCCTAGCTGATGCTGAGAGGATTGGGTTCTAGTCATGTGGTGATGGGCTGGTCTATCAGAGTGAGAACTGAGCGATCTCTGCCATACCCATAGCTTACTCTGACTGTTCCTTTTACTTATATATTTTCTAGATCTCAAGTGACGGCGTCTCTTGCGTGGATTGACCTCCTAATCTACCAAGATTGGAAGCCAAAGCGTCACATCTTTCCTTTGCCCCTCAACTTTCTCTTCATAATTGCTGAGGGGCACAGGGCCCTGGGTGGGGCTTTGGTTTCCCGGGCGTTTCCGCACCCTCCTCAGCTCCCCGCCATGGAGTGGCTTCGGTCACCCAGGCTTTATTGTGGTCGGCAGGGGGGGTTCTGTGGGGGCGCTCAGTTATGGCCTGGGCCTTGCTCGGGGCCTTGGGGCTGTTCGGCCAGGCAGCTTGGGGAAAAACAACAACAACAACACTCAATTGTGGGCATCAAACCATACTTTCCTTACACGAAACCTGTCGGTCGCTCTGGACAAACCAAAACGTACCTTTGTAGCTCTACGACAGAAGGTCTCGTAGGCTCTGTGATATTTCGCATTAAGGTTAAGGCGAGAAAAGGGTGGGGGGAGAGGGGGGTTGTGATGAATAGCCCAAAGCCCCACAGAACCCTTCCGCCGGAGATTGTGATAAATCACGAGCTGTGATTGAACTGATATGACAGTTCAAAAGTTTTTATTTTATTTTAAGATATCTATCATAGTTGCAACTACATAGGATTAAGAGAATGTACAATCATATATACACTGTACACATATTATTAAGATTAGAACAATATTCCAAAGAATTTATAGTTCTAAGTAGGGGCACAAGGATGTTCCCAATTTATCATGTAAAGATCTTAAGGTAAAAGATCTGGTCATGAGCAAGCAGACTTTCTTCGAAGTCACGCCCTGCTTGCAATCTTTTATATTTTTATAACTATTTATTGTTTGTATACAATAACATTTTAAAATGTTATACGGCTTATTTTTGTCCTGAGGTTAAGGTATTGTTACGAATGTCCCCCTCCAGTTTTGGTACTCAGGCAATATCGTCAATGATGAAGGGGCCACTATTAAATTATAGGTTTGATTCCCGGAAGGAAGTAATGAAAACCTAATATTTAGTAGGGCCCCGTAATCATTGACGATGCATGGCCCTCCCATCCATCCCCTTCCCATTCGTTGATTTTCTAGTAAGTCTTGATATATCAGTGAAGGAGGAAATATGGCTGCTAGAGGGCCTGCGCCTGGGCGCTGAGCGCAAGAAATCCACGCATGGAAAGTCACAATATAACAGATATTAAGTTAAATTATATTTTTTATTTTCTACAAAGTTTTTTTCTATAGGGTACCCAATCATAAGGACGATTGCATAAGATAATTAAGCGTGCACTTATGAGAGTACTCCCTGACCCTTCCGCGCGGGAGATTCAAAACTGCTGCCGCGGGTGTTGAAGGGAGACTATTATATTAATAGGCAATACGTCAATGATTACGGGGCCCTATTAAATATTAGGTTTTCATTACTTCCCTCCGGGAATCAAACCTATAATGTCATCTAGATATGCAAGACAGGTTTCCCAGGTAAGTCCTTGCAGTACTGATTCCATTAATCTGGAAAACGTTGCTGGGCCATTGCACAGACCAAATGGCAACACTGTGAACTCATACAGTTGGCCTTGGCTGGTGGAGAAAGCTGTCTTTTGCTGGTGTTCTGGCAATACTGGAACTTGCCAATATCTTGCTTGTAGGTCCAGAGTGGTGAACCACTTTGCCCCAAGCAATGAATCCAGAGAGTCGTCAATTCGTGGAAGTGGTGTGGCATCCTTGGTGGTGGCGTCGTTGAGCTGCCTGTAATCAATGCAGAAGCATGTGGATCCGTCTTTCTTCCGGATCAGTACTACCGGAGACGACCAAGGGCTTGTGGATGCCTTGACTACACCTGTGGCGAGCAGATCTTGTACTTGTTTCTCCTCTTCCTGTCGTTGGATAGGGTTTTTCCTCCGGATGGGCTGTTTAATAGGCCGCCCTACGGTTTGAATGGGGTGATGTAACATGTCTGTTTTCCCCATATCCCGACTAGAAGTAGCGAAAATATCTTGATAGGAAATGAGTAGGTTTCTGAGGTCAGTTTGTTGGTCAAGAGTGAGATTGGTAGGAATATCAGGGAGAGGGCTTTTATATGGAGGGGAAGAATCTGTTGGAACAGACAGTTCTTCAGAATACATTTCAAGTTCGCCAATGGCAAGTCCTTTTGGCAAAGTGATTGGTTTGTCGGAAATGTCGGCTATTTTGATGCAATTTAATTGATTTGGTAGCAGGCTAGGAGCGGTTAGGCATACCCCATTGAAAGGGCTTTGGAGGTGTGGGGTCAAAAGGACATCTCTTTCTATGGTGGGTACTAAGGGTACCCATTTTTCATGATGTGGAGGGACTGTTATGGTGGTAGAAGTAATTGCTGGAGAGATGATATCGAGGGGGGAGGGGGAGGATTTGTTCATTACTTTGGGTTGCAGCAGTGACGAGGAGGGAGGTGATCAAGGGCTGTGATTTGAGCTGCTTAATTGTATCAAGGGATTTTTTTTGTTTTTTTGGTCAGGTTTGGATGGTGGACTAAAAGTTAAAGTCCGGTGCCTGCAATCTATTGAGGCACTCAAAGATATCAGAAGGTCGAGGCCTAAATAACCATCGTATTTAGTCTCACTGGTATCAAAAATCATGAAGGCATGATTAACTCCGTGATTTGGGAGGGGGGTGTTTACATAGAGTGGAAGGGTTTGACCAAGATTGGGAATAACTTGATAGTTTGCAATTACGAGGATAATGGAGGAAGATTGCATTTGTCTGAAAAATTGTTTATGCTTTCGAAAGAAAGAAAGGAACAGGCAAGATCGGGAAGCCCCCGTATTTATGAGAAGTCGAACTTTCATCCCATTCAGTGTGATTTTCTTGTACACCGGAAGACCATCATCTGCTGTCCCACCATGAGCTCCCGCCATGGTTATGACTATTTGTTTGGGGGGGCAGCCTAAAATTCCAGTGGTTATGGTCTGAGGGTTTCAGGCTGATATTGTTCAGCTCCTTCTTCGGTGATATCTTCTTCTATGCCTGCCGTCCCGTCTTCGGTTATGGTTGCAATTTGACGCGGTTTTATCCAGGGGAATCTGTGCCCACCAACTGGGAGTTTTGTTCCTCTTCCTGGTCAATTCATTGAACGACCTCTTCAATGACCACAGCATGCAAGGTCCGGAACAGGGCTTCCAATCCGCTGTGTTACGTCCTGGGATATATAAACACTGGGCTCTTTCTATTGAACTAGGTATGCGGCAACAAGCAACAACGGAAAACGCTAGATCCAACCCTTATCTATAGACCCAGGCAACAAACCACCCTAAACCGTCAAGAGTCCTGCCTGGACAACAAGGTATCCTATGACTCGGTTACAGGGTGCACGCACTATAGACTGCTGATAGTCAAGCAGGCTATATAAAAGATCACACAATTAAGTTGACTTAAAGCTTCAAGGAAAAGATAGATAATGGAGTTAAATTGCAGAAACAATTTAATAACAAACTAGAAGAAAGTACATTTAACGTTACGTTAATTAATACAACTAATCACCCCTGCGTGAAAGAAGGTGAAAGCAAACAGTCCTCAAAACATCGTACAGGTAGACAAGATGAGGGTTTCTAAACTGCATGCGGCTACTGTAGGATCTGATGCTTAGCAAAGAAAATATGTTACGGATTTAGAGAACTCTTAACTCATAAGCAGGAATAAATACTAGTGATAGGCCATACAGTGTATAATGGCATAGGTATAATTAAATAAAGGCAGCAACTCGCAACATAACCACATACAGGTGTGCTTCTCACTCTTAGTCAGGCAAGCCTGCTCGGACAGAGACTCTAAGCCACACCCTGACTCACAATGCTCACAAAAACGGTAAACTGTGGCACAATAACAAGCATGCAGAGATAATAAACCCCTAGCTGTTAATCTGCAAGGTGGCAGAGGTCTAGCCGGAAGGATATAGGCTTCGGATACCCGGGCTGAGCCACCTGCTCTAGCCTAGGGACGTTCCCAAGTCTGTGCGCCAAATTACTCTAATTGAAAGGGTGCTCTCTTGAGAGACTCAGATCGCAAGTATCTGACTCTCTCCTGGCGACCCTAAAACAAAAGCAAGACGTGCTAGCGCAGTGCTGAGTGGACTAGGCAAGGGCCCTCACACAACACAACACTAGACACACAGGGACACAGACAAGAAAATGCCCCCAGACTCCCACGGGTATCCTAGTAAAGTCGTGCGGGTCCACAGGACTCGCACCAGCAGACTTTACTTAACCCATAACTGTCGGGGCGCAACATAAGTCGAGTATAATAAATCTGGACTATCTGGCGGCGCTCGACATAGGTCGTGTGGCAATTTCAGCACGTAATGTTGCTGAGAGAGAGAGACAAGTGGTGGCAGGAGAGTAGCGAGCGTATGACTGCTCCAGACCACCGCGGCGAACCTACTGACACGAATCCCACCTCCTCCCTCCCTCTCTCACTCGCTATATACGGAATTGTATGGGGAAAGTGCCGAATTACATGCTTTTTGCACTCGCGTTGCACGGTTGTTGCAAGAAAACTAGCCATCATAAAAGGATCGTTATGGTGTCATTGGAAAGATCTGTTTATGCCCTTTCAGGGATAGATACTTGGTTTACGCTCTGGGTCTTATTTAGGCATGAAAATGATCACGTAAACAGCCCTATTTTGGGTAAAAACACCCCGCTGGGCAGTACATATAAATAAACCGCCTAGGCCGCTCGTAAGGTGTTAAAGGATCGCAAAAAGCCTCCCCTCCGGTCTAGCCCCTGTGACGTTAACCACTCCGTTAGAACCGCATGGCTTGTCCTACAGTGACTCGCTAGGATCGCCAGGGCAGTGGATGGGGCTACAGTTTATGTATTAGAGTGTGCTTTATTTCATATGAAAGCTCGTGTCATGGGCAGTCCAGAAAGGCTCTTTGTTTTCACCCATGTCAAGGCTTTATATAATTAATTGTAAAGTATATGTTTTATCATTAACTAGTAATGATGGTATCTGGGAGAGAGAGAGAGAGTAGAACAGAGTGAGAGGGGGGCCGCGCAGTGTTTTTGCCCCGCTCGATGATGTCACGGCTGGCTGCCTCGTGGGCGTTGGTTGAGAGAGGTCCTTACCATGCTGCTAGCTCCCTTGCTAGTGGCTAGAGGACTTGTAACCGCTTTTTTCCCACGCAGCTCGAGCTAGTGCGAGTATATATACAGTTCCTCGCCACTCTCTCCCTCAGATCTGGTTTCTAGAACGCATCCATCTTTATCCCTTGCTACCTGTCCCCCGCCCCGCACCTGAGAATCTTTTCCTCTGCCTACCTCTCTCTTTTTTCATATCTTTCACCACCTTTTATTAATATTATACCCCCTCTGGTTAACTCTGCAAAATCAGCTTCAAGCTGGCCAGTTGTATTGTGCGTTAAGGTCTGATATAACCCATGTATGTTAGTTGTTAAGATAAGTGGATCACGAAGCATTGGTTGACATTTATATTGTTTAAGTACCTCGTCCTATAATTATTAGTGTTCTGCTGGATTAGATAATGCTAGACTAGGGGTCTGATATTATAAGGTATTGTTTCCTATGAGTGCTGGCTTTAGGAAAAAGCTGCACGACATACCTGAGAACTGGAGTTGATTGAGTAAATTCTAGTCTGTGTGCCATTGAGAGTAGAGCATGCACGAATGAGGGCTTTTTGCCTATACCATTCTGCACTGTTCTAAGCTCTTTGTTTGTCTTTGAGGTACGCCAGGAGAACGCTTAACCCGGGAACTGCGGGGAGACTCTTAAGAGTTCCCCCGGCGGACTGCGGGGAGACTCTTGAGAGTAAGTGAAAAAAAAATCAACTTTTGACATCGGAAAAAAAAAAAAAAAATTTGTTTTTATTTATTTATTTTTTTTTTGGCCCCTGGGCCATGCAAAATCTCAGTCCTCTACCTCCCCTCCTTCCCCACTTTCCTCCTCTCCTTCAGTTATCACCTATTTTCCCTGTTATTCCCTTATTCTGAGGTATATTTTCGTGCTAACATTAGCGAGTTGCAAGCAGGGTGTTGTCATCACTGATGGCAAGCGAGTGCAAGAGAGAGAGAGAGAGTATCGATCGACTGTGTCTCAGTGGCCTTGGGGGAAATTGGCGGGAAAGCAGTTTGCCTCACCCATACATTATACAACTCGCGGGCTATATCTCCGATTTTGACCATCCAAACGCTGTTTTCACTCGTTTTATTGTTGTTTCAGGATAATACCTTTATAATCAACCCATAATAGGTGCATATGGATAAGTATTAATGCTATTAATGGTACAATGAATATTTTAGTGACGGAAACACCTCAAATACGTCAGCACAGGGGGATGTTTCCAATTACCCCCATGCGCACTTGTTAGGTTAATACTTCGGTATTAAGGTTTCTCAAGAGAGCTACCCTTCCCTATAACGTAATATTTGATGCACAGACTTGAGATTTGCACTAGGCTATGCGGCATGCCATGCGCACCAGTATCTCGTATCATTGACTCTAGCTAGACTTTATCAGTCATAGTAGACATTACGTATATTAACCTAATTACTCTTTTTATGCATACCCATTTATCATCACACAAACATTTCGCAGCCTAGTTTGATGTATGGAGACACAAACGACTTAGGCTCTTTTTGTTGATAGGAATACTGCATTGTCGTGGCGATTATTATTGTTTTAGCGTTTAGGATATTCTTGGCCCCGACTGCATTATATATTCTGCCTTTTTGTGTGCATAGTCTGCACGAGCATTGTTCCGCTGCCTGCCTTTTTGGGTTCCATTTCCGATACGAGCATCTTTATAGCATCTAACATTTAAAGAAGATTCCTTGTTAGTGTTGAAGGACTTTAGTGCACTTTCTTTCATGCAGGAGTGCCTGACATTTATTGATTAAAGTAACGTAAGCTGTAACTTCTCTTACCATCTATTTCCTTTAACCCCGCGCAGATTAAGAGGCGACTTAATTCAAGTGTTCAAAATCATCAAAGGCATCGACAATATGAACTGTAGTAAGTATTTCACTATCGACCAATCTAATTACACACGGGGAAACGGTTGCAAAATTATTGGTAAATCTTTTAACTCGCACGAATCTAAGAATTTCTTCTTCAATCGAGTTGTCAACTTGTGGAATGGGCTTCCCCGAAACGTTATAGACTGCAGCACCGTTGATTCATTTAAATTCCGCCTAGACAAATATCTCGCATCAAACCCGCGACTGACTGCGTTTGTAAATGAATAACTTTATCCTCCCCTCAGTTACTAACCCATATGTCCCCTACTAACTTCCTAGTCCTGCCACGTTAGTGGCAGGGCAGTAGTTCCCTTTCCAATGTTCCCTTACCCACTCTAAACCACTGTTTGGACACTTGATCCTCAGTGTTTTGGAGGACAAGCAGCCTAGAAGGGTCACTAGATCTGTTGTTGCTTGATTTCCTTTGTACTCCTTTGTACCACCTTACTTTGCATACCATAACCAAGCACCTTCGGTTATAGGTAGTAATAGGCTGTTTTCACATAACATTAAGCCTAGAGTAGACGCACATTTATTGAGAGTTTGATAGCCTATTATTGCATATAGAACTCTGTAGAGTATTTGTGTTCTTTGTTCACTGGGAATATACATCAGAGGTTGGATCTAGCGCTTTCCGTTGTAGCATTTATGCCATTACTAGTCCAATGAATAAGAGCCCTGATATATTTAAACCCCAGTCGTAACAAATGGCGACCTTACCTAGGATTTGGTGAACCTACATTTATTAGCAGGGAACATTTGTTGTTTTGGAGAATATTTTGCGGGGATCAGCAAAAATTCTTTTTTTTTTGCAACATAGTATAGCCCTTGAGTATTTCCGAGAATTTTTGTATGTATATTGAGGTATAAGAGTTTGGGGTACTTCTTTTCTGAATATTGAGGTGGGAAATTTTTGTGAGCATCATGTCTTATACCGGATCAGAGGAGAATGGAGAAACAGTACGTAATGTCGAAACTGAGGAACAGCAGTATGATGATATGGTTAATCAGGTGAACTGTGAGGAGGATGCTAGGATATTTTTGCAATGGCCTGTTACTGCCGAGCGGTTGGAGGGTATGGATCGGTACGGTCTTCAATGCCTGGCCACAGCTATCGGTCATGCGGTTACTAGCAGCATGACCAAGGATAACTTGATAACGTGTGTACTGGGCAGGGTGACTGGTAAGCGAGATGGGTTGAGTGCTCAGAGCCCTTCGGCCATGCTTCCCCTACACTCGACTCCCAGCCATCCCAGTAGTTTTCCGACCCCGGGTACGCTTCCGCAGTTGGGTGGTGACTGGCAGGGTGGGTTGCCCCTGGGGGGACCACCGGTAATTTCAAACATTGTAGCACCTTCACCTCCTCAAGGGTTAACTCCAGAATTATTGCTTCAGCTCGAATTAGCTAAGATCCTGCAGCAAATAGAATTAGCCAAGATAGAAGAGAGAAAAACTATCAGTCATGAGCACATAGAGCTAGCAAAAATCCAAGATGAGTCGACTAGGTACTGTGCCGACATGGACGTAGAGAAGTCGCGAGTAGAGGCAACAGGACAGCGACTTGGGGCTGGTAACCGTGTTCATGAGCAGTCTCTCTCGCACTTATTGAAACTGTTTCCGGTGTTTGATGAGAGTGGTGTAACAGAATTTTTCACACGCTTTGAGAAGAAGTGCCAGGAACACCAGTGGCCAGAGAATAAATGGGCAGCACTTGTATCCTCTAGATTAACTCTCCCAGACATATATGACGCGATCGCGTCATATGGCAGAGTGAACCAAAAACACATATGACGCGATCGCGTCATATGGACTTATTATATTGCTAGAAAATAAGTTTATGACGCAATTGAGCCGGTTTTTTGGCTGGTAAGTCCGATAAGTTAGATGTACATGTGGAAAAATCTAGCAACCCCCTAGCGTCCCTGTGAGGGCCCCGCGGTGGTAGAGAGAGTCAGTTTCTTCCCATCAGTCAGCCTAGTAGGTGGGTGTGTCTGGCCCTTTAAACCAAGGGGCCTCCATTTTGCCCAGCCTGGCTGATATTACCGCCCTAATATAACCCAAACGAAGTGCTATATCGTTGGGTTATCGATGGATTATTGTGTTATTCTTGTTTAGGGTATAAAAACCATGTTAGTGAAGTGTTTTGCTAGTCTGGTGTATGTGACCAAGGTGGGCTCCACGAGGGGCCATGGTTTCGCTTGTTTGTGGATCACTTTCATACCATATTGAGTCAATTATATTGCTATTTATCACTTGAAGTAGTGTATTTTACTTGTATAAGTGTTTATAGTGAAAACACTTTTATTACTGGTCG
>JBAKBP010023523.1:12500-36782 GCA_037953745.1 Lithodes maja
TTTATTTATTATAGTTTTTATTTATTTTATTTATAGGCCTATCATTTTATTTTATTTATAATTTTGTTTCATTTATATATTTGTTTTTGTTATTGTTCCTGTTCCCCAGGGTGTCAATGGGACCACCCCCTAGGTCCAGAGCAAGGGCAGGGCCCATAATCGAGTATTTATATAGTTATTTTATATATATTTTTATTTATTATAGTTTTTATTTATTTTATTTATAGGCCTATCATTTTATTTTATTTATAATTTTGTTTCATTTATATATTTGTTTTTGTTATTGTTCCTGTTCCCCAGGGTGTCAATGGGACCACCCCCTAGGTCCAGAGCAAGGGCAGGGCCCATAATCGAGTATTTATATAGTTATTTTATATATATTTTTACTTATTATAGTTTTTATTTATTTTATTTATAGGCCTATCATTTTATTTTATTTATAATTTTGTTTCATTTATATATTTGTTTTTGTTATTGTTCCTGTTCCCCAGGGTGTCAATGGGACCACCCCCTAGGTCCAGAGCAAGGGCAGGGCCCATAATCGAGTATTTATATAGTTATTTTATATATATTTTTATTTATTATAGTTTTTATTTATTTTATTTATAGGCCTATCATTTTATTTTATTTATAATTTTGTTTCATTTATATATTTGTTTTTGTTATTGTTCCTGTTCCCCAGGGTGTCAATGGGACCACCCCCTAGGTCCAGAGCAAGGGCAGGGCCCATAATCGAGTATTTATATAGTTATTTTATATATATTTTTATTTATTATAGTTTTTATTTATTTTATTTATAGGCCTATCATTTTATTTCATTTATAATTTTGTTTCATTTATATATTTGTTTTTGTTATTGTTCCTGTTCCCCAGGGTGTCAATGGGACCACCCCCTAGGTCCAGAGCAAGGGCAGGGCCCATAATCGAGTATTTATATAGTTATTTTATATATATTTTTATTTATTATAGTTTTTATTTATTTTATTTATAGGCCTATCATTTTATTTTATTTATAATTTTGTTTCATTTATATATTTGTTTTTGTTATTGTTCCTGTTCCCCAGGGTGTCAATGGGACCACCCCCTAGGTCCAGAGCAAGGGCAGGGCCCATAATCGAGTATTTATATAGTTATTTTATATATATTTTTATTTATTAGTTTTTATTTATTTTTATAGGCCTATCATTTTATTTTATTTATAATTTTGTTTCATTTATATATTTGTTTTTGTTATTGTTCCTGTTCCCCAGGGTGTCAATGGGACCACCCCCTAGGTCCAGAGCAAGGGCAGGGCCCATAATCAAGTATTTATATAGTTATTTTATAAATATTTGTATTTATTATAGTTTTGATTTATTTTATTTATAAGCCTATCATTTTATTTTATTTATAATTGGGTTTCATTTATATATTTGTATATATAACTATTTTATTTTTCTAATTGTAGATTGATATATATATATATATATATATATATATATATATATATATATATATATATATATATATATATATATATTTCGTATTTATGTATTTATCTAGGTTATGCCCCCTCCCTCCCCCATTATACACCCTCCCCCTCTTCCCCCATTATACCCCCCTCCCCCCATATATAATTCATTCATTCATTCAATCATCACTTCCGAGGTTCGGGGCCCACCTTCATTCACCCACCTTCATTCACCCATCATCATCACCATCATCATCATCATCATCATATCAATTTCTACTACATTTTGCACTACAGTGGATATAGGCCTCCTAGGGAAACCACTCTAAAAAAATAACGAGTCCAGTGCAGTACCTCTTTGGGTGGCTTGGAAATTTGCACATATTTCTCTGGTTTGACACCATATATATATATATATATATATATATATATATATATATATATATATATATATATATATATATATATATGCTATATATAATATATATATAAATATATCCACACACATACATTACCATTACCATTTACCATTCTTTATATTTTGTTTGACACCTTGTATATATATATATATATATATATATATATATATATATATATATACATTACTTTATTTTATTTACGTGTACAATAGAATTATTTCTGAATTTATTACCTGAAGATTACCTGGCTTTCTTATTTTGTTTTTTCAGTGTCAACCCAGGAGCCATTTCCCTTCTCGTTGGAAAGGGTGTATATTGTGGCAAAGATATACAACTGTATAAACATTCTCATATATTTTCATAACAATAACAATGCATGGAAACAATTGCGCATAGCTCACGAACCAATTACTCTATATTATTTTTGTTTTCACCATTGGAAAGAGCACAATTTTCCGATTCCGGTGATATATACAGTTATATACGTATCTGACCAAATAACGCAACCACGAGGTGGGGAACAGCTCGGAACCCGGCTAGCATCGCCGGAACAGAGACGGGTGAAGCGTAAATATTCGCATTTTGGCTCTTCATTTCAAATATTCATAGCGCAAAAACTATTTGTCCTAGGAACTTCTAGTTTGTTTTATACTCATCAGCATTATTTGCCGTATTCATTCAGCCTAAATTTAAAAGCATACACTTCGTAGCAACGAAATAAATCGAAAATGTTATAAACCATATCAATCAAAATCAGATTTTTTTTTTTTTCGGTCATTGCATGGAAACAATTGTGCATAGCTCGCGAACCAATTATGCTATATTATTTTGGTTTTCACCATTGGAAAGAGCACAATTTTCCGATTCCGGTGATATATACAGTTATATACATATCCGAGCAAATAACGCAACCACGAGGTGGGGAACAGCTCGGAACCCGGCTAGCATCGCCGGAACAGAGATGGTGAAGCGTAAATATTCGCATTTTGGCTCTTCATTTCAAATATTCATAGCGCAAAAAGTATTTGTCCTAGGAACTTCTAGTTTGTTTTATACTCATCAGCATTATTTGCCGTATTCATACAGCCTAAATTTAAAACCATACACTTCGTAGCAACGAAATAAATTGAAAATGTTATAAACCATATAAATCAAAATCATATATTTTTTGTTTTCGGTCACTGCTTGAGAACTATTGAAGATAAACAATTTCTGTTTCCAGATTTGGAAAGAGGAGAAAAAATACTATTATTTGAGCAAAAAAGAATATATGGTCATCACTCACAATTTCGAGCTAGGACGGTGTGAAGACAATTGCATGGGAAATAATTGTATTCCGGACTCATTTACACTTTCATATTTCGATTTATTTACATTTTTTTTTATTTTATCATGTACTATAAATATTCCTCTTTCCATTGATATATGATACATCACAATAAACAGCATTCTGGTGGATGGAAATCGCGAAAAATGTAAGGCTTCGACAACACTCATGAGCCAAATTCAAGACCCAAAATACTTGTCAAGCGCCAACTCGGACTTATTGGAACATAATATGATGGAGAGAGTTAACTAATCTTTCCTAATACATTGATTAACCAACTATTTTTTCACTATTAACCTATGTCTATATAATTATATATATATTATATATTTTTTTATAAGGAATAATATGTCCACATATGTGACTGAGGTGTGAGTGGTACGGTGAAGCGTTTTAGTGAATTATGATAATATTGTGTTAACTATACCCTTAATCTAATTAAAAAGGAACCCATGGTATATTCTCTAAATTGAATATGGAGTATAATTGGTCTTACCTCCCCGTGGTATACTCTGGAAACGTTAATTTGAAACAAATTAATGGCTAAAAGACCAACATCCCCAGAAGTCCCAAGCAATGTGGTTAAAATAATGACAAGGAGAGACCTTTTTCCCCGAACAACAACTTCCAATCTCTGCCTTCTTTCCCATCCTATCAACACCCCACCACTAACACCTAAAAGTGTATATCCCTAAGTAACATATGACACGTCTTGATATATTAAATCTCTTGAGGATGTTAGAAATAATTATTTTATTTTCAGCGAGTTTAAAATTAAATGAATTATGAAAATATAATCTTTGAGGGTGGCGAGGGGTATTAGGTAAGTTAAAGTTAAATGAATTATGACAATATATTGTCAACACATTGTTAGAGATAGATAGATTATTTTTTATTTTAGCGCGAGGGCTATTATTTTATGGTTTCTAGGTAAGTTAACGTTAAATGAATTATGACAATATATTGTCAACACATCCAGATATTTTAAATCTCTGGGTAGAACCAGAGTGATAGAAAGAGATAGATTATTATCCCTCTCACATCCTGACACGATTTGTGAGCCTATTAGGGATACTTTAAAGCCTTTGTTACCGTCAGGGGTATCTATAAACCTTTAGTTTGTTTACTTCAACCTCTGCAGTTGTCTTTGAGGTAGCTGTGGGCAGAAAACTAATTTTGGAGAGGTAATTATAACAGTGAGAGTCATCTATTTCTTATTGCTAATCTGGCAACCTCTGCGTCCTATGGTCGTGAGAGGGTTAATTTAGGGCGAGGGGTCTTAGGTAAGTTAAAGTTAAATGAATTATGACGATAGATAGATTTTTTTATTTTAGCGCGAGTGCTATTATTTTATGGTTTCTAGGGAAGTTATAGTTAAATGAATTATGACAATATATTGTCAACACATCCAGATATTTTAATCTCTCGGTTCTGGGGTCAGAGTGTCAGAAATCGGTATTAAGAGATTTTGGCTCTCTGTCCTTAATCTCATTGATAACGTTATGAATCTCTGACTATCCAACCGGAGTGGTAGAATAAATTGTTGTAAACTGCGTAATACAAAAACACTATTTCATAGGACAGTTGGGGCTCCATATACATGACTCCTGACTTTCTAACCAGAGTGAACTTCCATAACATTGAACAGAAAATGCACCAGATGACGATACTTTTGTTACAGTAGAATAATGGCTTTAATTTTAAGACCTTTCCATGCATGACAAGTTGATTGATGTTAACCTACTTTTTACCGGAAGGGAGAAAGTGTTTGTCTGTCTGTCCACATATTGTGTGTATGACAAGTTGATTGATGTTAACCTACTTTTTACCGGAAGGGAGAGAGTGTTTGTCTGTCTGTCCACATATTGTGTGTATATACTGTACATATACAGTATATTGTTCATAAAATCGCGATCCAGTCGGTATCATAAGTTCTCTGTCCTTAATCTCATTGATAACGTTACCACAGATTCCAAGCATTCAACACCCACAATTACAAAAAAAATATAAGAACAATATGAAATTAATAAGAATAACTTCCTGTATTTCTGACAACCTCCACAAACACACCCCCAACACCCCACACATAGCATTCCAAGCATTCAACACCCAGATTTACAAAAAAAATATAAGAAAAATGAAACAATTAATAAGAATAACTTCCTATATTTCTGACAACCTCCACACACACTCTTCTCACCTATAATTAGTCTTACCCCGTGGTGTATTCCCTAAATTGAATATGGAGTATTATTGGTCTTACCTCCCCGTGGTATGCTCTGGAAACATTAATTTGAAACAAATTAATGGCTAAAAGACCAACACAACAGATGCAAACATTTAACACTTCAGTAAATGGCACAATAGGTCTTATAATGGGGTGAAAGTTTTTCCCTTAAATTTGTTTTCTTTTTTCTATGTGATTGAGGGAGGCAAAAGGCAGAATTGCCTATAGAGAGTGCCTCCCCATAGTTGACAGAGTGACAGGGCCAAAATTAAAGGACATTCGAGCCAAAATGCCTGGACATACAGAGTTTGAAGCAATTTAAGTCATAGGAAGAGGGAAAGACTGATTCTGGGAGAGAGTTCCAGAGCTCAGCTGTTGAGTAGAAGAAAGATTGAGAGTAACGTTTCACTCTCGGAGTTAGTTGTACAGAGTAGGGGTCCCATGGAAAACGAAGGGATTACATAATGATTCATATATTACTAAATTAAAGTAGATGACATTGGAAATAACCTAAATTATCCATATAGCCGGAAATAATACAATTCAATTGTTAACACACATATACCTGTATATATAGCCTAGAGTCTAATCGAACAGCACACTCATTAGGCTATGCTCTTGTAAATTAAAGTTTATATGTGATTCATTTAGTAATCTGTTTTCCATAAAAGTTAATATATTAGAGCTCGTATTATTGGTTAATGATTCTTGGAGTCTTTCAGCTTTTGGGATACAAAAAAAGGTTTTATAGTCATTATCCCATCTCGTCCATAAGTTCGAAGAAATACTCTTGCAAAATTTTAATGATTTTTTGTAATCTCTTACAGAATCAGAGTAAGGCATATTATTATTAAGTTGTCGCCAGGTGTCATAATCTGTAGCGTCAAATCTCGTTTCCCACTTACACGCCGGACCTGTAAATTTCTCGGGATATAAACACACACAGTTTCCAACTTCGACCGTCGGATCATCTTCGGATACATAGCGAGATAACTCTATACCAGCTCCCAATTCTTCATTACAAAGAAATTTCACCTTCTCAATTGTGGATGTAATTATTTGTTTATTATATTCACTGCGATACTTAGCATCATTTTTTATGGTAAAACATATTTTTTTCATAAGAATCTGAATGGTTCCTTTCAAGACCTAAATGTTGCTTCTTTATATCTTCAAATAATAATTTTGTTGAGGGTATTTTTTTGAGCGGGTGAGAGACAGTGATATTAGAGATGCTACCATATTTACTTCGTAGTTGTTTATAAAATTCTGCCCGTTTTATTATGAAATCTTTTGGATAAGTAGTTATATAACTTAATTGATTCGGTGTCAATAAAGATAATGATTTTTTTAAAGCTATTAAATCCTTTGAAGCTTGATTTATATATTCTTCTTCATCATTATGATTATTATTGGAATCTTCCAGATAAGATGAATATTTTATACAAAAATCGTTGTAACATTTATATTGTGATATTCTTTCTATGTTATAGTTGCAGGTAATATCGCAATCTTCATTGGAAATACATGGAATGGCATTTCGGTCACAGTCAAACCATGTGGCCGATACAGGCATATTATCAACACTATATATTAAAAATAAATATTTATGTTTTTAAATATAAATGGCTTTTATTTTACATATATTTTATATTATCTAAATGGTTCGGTATCTTCTTCCTCCCTCAGTTCATCATCTCTCTGGGAAAAAAGAAAGAAATATAAAAGTAAAATATATTTCATTGGTTCATGGGTAAAACAACTCACCGATCCCACCAGTCTTTATTTGTCTTATCTGCTCTTTTTATAGTTATTTAGAATTTAAATGCTCCCTGACACAGAAGGTATTATCTTGGAATGGGACTCTGTTGCGTTCACAAGTGGACGACTCCCTGACACAGAAGGTATTATCTTCGATTGGAACTCTGCTCACAAGTGGACGATAGACAGGTTAGTAATATTTCTTCGGGTTCAGTTTGGGGTTATAAAGGTGTATCCGTTAGTGGTCTGGGATGTTGCATATCGAGCGGCGAGAGTTGGTATTTTCGGTCACCTCACAAGGAAAAAAGGAAAAATCTACGTCTCAATAGATAGATAGACAGACTCTCTCCCTCCCTCCGTCTACATAATTAATGAAGCCGGGACCAAACGACATATTCGTACTTCTGAGAAAATCAAGGTCAAAGTTTGGCAATGTTCAAAATATGTGTAAATCTTTAACCCGTTAAGGTGCCCTCTTCATATTTTCACTGAAGGTAGCTGAAGCACTGCTCTTTCATCCCAGCATGTAAAAATAGGGGGTTCCACGTCTATATTTTTTAGTAAAAACACCCAAACCAAAATTATCCTCTTTTTTGAATGGCCAAAATGGCCAAAATCTAACATTAACAGCACTTTGACCACGATTTTTTTCCTTTAAAGATAGTAGCCTATTGTTGGCGGATACTGTCTTATTAAAAATGTTGTTATTTATAACTCTGTGCTGTAAAAAGAAAGGTGTAATAAGCGATAATATGAGCAATGAACCCGCTGTACCATGTATTCACTAGAGAGATGGGTCCAGACAAAAAACTCAAGCGTAAATCTACCCTTGAGTGATAACTGCCAGGTTATATTAACCCGCGATTTTTGAGCCTATTAGGGATACTTTAAATCCTTTGTTACCGTCAGGGGTATCTATAAACCTTTAGTTTGTTTACTTCAACCTCTGCAGTTGTCTTTGAGTTAGCTGTGGGCAGAAAACTAATTTTGGAGAGGTAATTATAACAGTGAGAGTAATCTTTTTCTTATTGCTAATCTGGTAACCCTCTGCGTCCTATGGTCGTGAGAGGGTTAAGCCCTTCTGTACCGGCCTTCATCACTATCATCACTGGAATGAACGGTGGTGTCCATTCCTACCAAAGAGTTGCGTCTTTTTTTACACGATAGGCCTAGAATGTAGGTAGGCTAATATTTTTCTTAACCCTAGGGAAGGCCTCTCGATAATAAGTGATAATATGAGCACTGAACCCGCCTGAAGGCTGCCACCCCGCATCCTGGCCAGCCAATGGGAGAGCAGAGCCGAGCGCGAGGTGGGTTAGCTGCGAGTTTTCATTGGTTCCCGCACCATCGCCCGCGCGGGAGAGTGAGAGTACGGAGGGATTAACTGAGTGTCGTAATCTACTTTTTACAGGAGGGGAGAGAGAGAGTCTATCTGTCTGTCTACATATTGTGTGTATACACATATACATATTTCATAAAACAATGCCTGGATAAGTTACTCATGAAGCACATATATTTCATAAAACAACCCCATAAAACTTAGAAAGGAAGAAAGCACTGTAAATGTTGTCAAAAGAAATGTAATGAGTCATGTATAATCCCGAATAATATTGCCATGCCATATTAGTTACAATAATATTATTTTTATTAATCTCACCACCACACCCCCAATGAAATTAATTAAAGTATATATGATCCACCGGGATTCGAACCCGGGTTATCACACACATATTTTTGCCACCTTAACCATTACACCACCAGGACGGTTAAAGGTTTATGTACACGCCTACGACTTATTATCCATTCTCGAATACTGGATATTAATCTAATCATGTTCATATTCCCAACCGCACTATGGTAGCCTACTGTTTAAGTGAGAGGAAAGAATATTCATGGGGCACAGATCATATAGACCGGCCTCTCGAAGAAATATCCCTAAACCTACTAATAATATTATTTTTATTAATCTCACCACCACACCCCCAATGAAATTCATTAAAGTATATATGATCCACCGGGATTCGAACCCGGGTTATCACACACATATTTTTGCCACCTTAACCATTACACCACCAGGAAGGTTAAAGGTTTATGCACACGCCTACGACTTATTATCCATTCTCGAATACTGGATATTAATCTAATCATGTTCATATTCCCAACCGCACTATGGTAGCCTACTGTTTAAGTGAGAGGAAAGAATATTCATGGGGCACAGATCATATAGACCGGCCTCTCGAAGAAATATCCCTAAACCTACTAATAATATTATTTTTATTAATCTCACCACCACACCCCCAATGAAATTAATTAAAGTATATATGATCCACCGGGATTCGAACCCGGGTTATCACACACATATTTTTGCCACCGTAACCATTACACCACCAGGACGGTTAAGACAGGAATGACAATATAAAGTAGGTAATTCTAAAATATGATCCACCGGGATTCGAACCCGGGTTATCACACACATATTTTTGCCACCTTAACCATTACACCACCAGGACGGTTAAGACAGGAATGACAATATAAAGTAGGTAATTCTAAAATATGTTGAATACTGAATATTATACTGAAAGACAAACTCTGACAACTAAATATTTATAAATAAAATACACATGGCTTGCAGAGGGAGAAAATGTGGATGTCGTGTTGCTAAAGCATTCGACAGGGTGGATCACGGCATCCTTCTTCACAAGATTAAGAAACTCGGCATCCAAGGCAAAATAGGTGTATGGCTGCACAGTTTCCTCTCCGCAAGAAGGCACACTCGATATAGTCTCCCAGAAGATACAATAAATAACCCTACACTTGACACATTAAAACAGAATAAACTAACACAGCTCACTACACATTATACAAAATATATATATTATAGAATACAGAGGGAGAGAATACCTTTTGTGTCGGGGAGTAACTTCTAAATATTAATATAAAAATAGTTTAGTCCCCCAAATTATCAGGTTTTCTTTGAGAGCGGGTGGCACTAGGCAGGAAATGAATGTAGGGGTAACTCAGGAAAATTAATTACGGCTTAATTTGAAATACGTTTTAGTTACGAGTAAATTTAAAGCTTTATTCATGAATAGTGCATGTTTATTCACCTAATACGATGATGAATCAGCCATTTACTATTCAATTTTGTCTCCAATTTCGCCATATAAGTAGAACAAGTACTCTCTCTGAAGCTTTTTGAGTGTTTTTAGATGAATCAGCCGTTTACTATTCGATTTTGTCTCCAATTTCGCCATATAAGTAGAACAAGTACTCCCTCTGAAGCTTTTTGAGTGTTTTTTAGACGTTCAGTGCATTATTTTAAATAGGGGTAGGCGTTTTTCGAGTATGTATGGAATATACCGGCTGGATCGCGAGTGTAGCCATAGTTCTAAGTTTATAATTACTAGATATCCTTTCTAAACTGAATAAAATCAAATAATAGTAACCACAGAGAGAGAGAGAGAGAGCTTTGCGATCCAATGTGTACTACCAATATAGAGGAGCAAGGAACGACAAAAATCTGAACTCGGAGCGCTTGAAATTTGCGCTCACTAACAACGTGAGTAACACCGTACGATGACTGTACACGATAAAATGAAGTTCTTGAACCTGTTGTTGACAGGAAAAATGGCTTCCTGAAAACGTCAGAAAGGATGTGGTGACGGACTGAGAGCCAACAGAGATAACATGTTTGGTATATAAGGGGGTCTAGAGCCTCACCAGAATAACAACCAACCCAGGCTTTGAACCATCAGTAACAACCCTTCATAAGGCACACACCAAAGACGCCCACCATGAACGAAGAGCTGAAGGTTATCTTCCTCCTGGATGCCACTGCCAGTATGGGACCAGTTATTCAAAAATCGACCCTCGCCATCAATAACGTGGCTCGTCTGATGAAACTCTTCACTCGGTTAGAATTGGAGCTGATCACATTCAAGGATTTCGACCACACCTCGAATGGACTATCTCGACACAAGTTCACTGACATCGAATCCACAAACAAGTTCCTGGCTACCTTGGTTGATGGTGTGAAAGGGGGAGGCCCTATCGGGTATGAAGCTTCATGTAGCGCCATTCTCCTAGCAATCGATTCTATTTCGGGATCGAAACATTCGGGTGCTCTGATCTACATCATAACCGACGAGGACGGCCGTTTCTTCGAAAGGGGATTGGCGAAGGATTTGGATATGGAGTTATCGAAAGAGATGTCACATTACGCCCAGCACGTCGGGGAGAAGTTAGAATTTGTCATGTCCAAGGCTACACCCCAGTACATTGCCCAACAACTGAATTTCAATAACGCCAAACTGATGGTGATCGTGGCCACTTCTAACAAGCATACACTATACCCACTCAAAGGCTACATGAAATTGGAAGAGGCGATAACCAACACGAACGAAAATAATACGCCCATCCAGAGATGTAGTATCATCGAGATCGAAGACGGACATTACTATGCTGACAGTGCTACCAAACTGGTCACGACCGACATCATGCGCAGTCTGGTCCATTCGACTTTCGGGAACAATTTGAACATTCAGAGCCTGTTGGGAAAAGAACTGAGGAGTCTCGACATTGCCAGGGAGAGCGCTAACCAACTGGGATTGGAATATGAAACATTGATCAACTCTACAAAGTGTTGGGTGAATAACGATCCAAACATCAAGAAAGTGGAAAATGGTAAACGGGTCTTAGAATTCTTCTACTTCACACTATACCCTAACTATACTTCAGAAAACACCACCAACGACACTATGGCCAAATATGACCGCATCTTTCGACGAGAAGGGCAACAGCAGCAGCCAGAGAATCACTCCAATAATGCTCAAATGATTGTCGAAACCATCTGTGGTGATAAGAAGTTGGCAGGTCTGGTTGTCGACTTTCCCATTGTCGGGGCGTACATCAAGGGATTCGTGGCCGACTGTAACCCAAATAAGCAACATACTCAGACTCTGGACATGGCTCTCAAAAGGCAATGCCGAGACCAATCCAAATACGACGATTTGAAGAAGATGAGATATGAATATGTGGCCCAAGAATTCATCGCTACCACCATCTCTGAAACTGCAACGGCCGACAATGGTGGAATTCTACTACTGAACCCAGATATTGAGATTACACCGCTGCCTCCTACTACACAATTGTTGGGGATGTGCGGAGCTGTGACGTTGAAGTGGGTGACAAATTTCGTCAAGGGGGTTAGGTACACGCTGACACCCAACAAGACGGGGAAAAGTTTGGACGGGAAGAGACTGGAGTGTATCCCGGCTGGTCATTTTGGCCATCCGAGCTCCGAACGACGTTACAGTCCCATCCAAGTACTGTTTTGTCTGTTGGATATCAATGTCTCTTTCCAACACAGACACGGCTTCAACACGATGATGATGTGCGCCACGATACTGCGAAACAGGGATGAAATTGATTGCCAAGAATTGGTGGTGGTGGCCCAACAGACTATGCAGGAGATGGATTTTGTTGGGATGGTTGAGGATAATGGACGGCTCATTCCGGCAATGTACGACAACGCTACACCAAAATGTGCGCAAATACCTGCCTCAGAATGTCATCAATCAACTCGCTTCGAGTTCTCAGTTGGATGCCGTGTTGGTGGTATGTAGGAACACAAATATGAGCTTTGCCCACCCACACAGAACCTTCGTCGCTGATGTTACTACCTACGCTAGTGTCCCAAGAATCGAGTGTATCATGTGCAAGAACCTCATTTTCCATGAGCTGTTCGAGACGCCATCCGCGGTGGTGTGCATGTATTGTCAGATTAATGAAAGGTACTCAGACTCCAAGGTAACAAATCAAGTGTTGACCGCCTTCAGACTGACATTGGATGCTAAACCCAAATGTCAAGCCGTCAACCTTCGCAGTCACCGTCGCAACCGGAAGCGGGGGTTGGGTGATATCGTCGAGAAGGAAGGTGACGATGATGATATCACGAAGGTGATGTTGAAGTGTACTGACTGCAAGAAGCTATACACGGTGTTCAGATACCCTAGCGCTCCAGCCCAAGTCAGTATGCATAGATGTGTAGAATGCAGAACCATTCGGGCCATCAAGAATAAAGCTAACGCTAAATCTCTGGGACTTTACGCCAACCAATATATGGAGGAGGCTGCGGTATGGAGAAAAAGGAGAAGGAATAAACCACACCCTGAACATTCAGTTTGCTATCTGCCAATTCGAGTGGCTGGCCGAGAGGATGGAAGGAGGAGAACTGGTTGCCATCGACGATGAGGGTCGAGACTTCCTGATCGCCAAAGTTAGGGAAGAGAGTTCGGCTGAGATGGAAATGGAACTAGACGACGAAACAGTCAAATGTCGTGAAATTATCACCAACAACAAGGATGTAACGGTGGCTGAAATCTTTCGACCGAATGAAGTGAATGAGGTAATCAAAGCCCAAACTGGACTCGAATTGGACCTGATGCGTGATAATTGGAAAAATAAAGCTCAACTCGACAAGAGTTACACATATTCCGAAACTGCCGGCAGTCCCAGGCAGTACACTGATGCCTCAGAATTGGACAAGATACTCAATGATGGTCAGTGGTTTACGACTCCAGAGAGTATAGATTTGGTCAAGACGGTCTGCGGTGAAAACATCACCGACCCAGAACTTCACATCTTCAAATTGAATTCATGTGCCATATGCCTCGAAACTGCAGTGAACAAGATGTACAATATACATTGTAGGACCTATCTCTGCGGTGAATGTCTGAACATGTTAGGGTCCAACTTTAACTGTCCGGGCTGCAGACACCCTATGGGCAAATTAGAGGAGGGGCGTGGTGGTGTGGTGGTTTTCAAATAAAGGAATCTTGGTGTAAATCTTTAACTAGCCTAGTTTTTAGGCTGATTTTAGCTCTACCGTGGCTTTAATTTTCAAGTATTTAGATTATATGTCTACGTCTCGTGTAGATAGCATGTTTCATAACCCTCTAATACAATCTTGATAGTTTAGGATAATTATATTCACCTAAAACATGTCCATTTATACAGACATACCATCCATATTCTTCCTTATAGAAAAACTGGTGTTATATTCACCTTAAACCAGTATACTGAATGTGGAAATCTAACCCTCGGACTGACCAAGTGTTGTAGCGTTCCTCTAGAAACTTTGTGTTCCAAATATATCTGACCTCTCAAAGTCGAGGTGTGGGGGTTTCCAACTTATAGTGTCTCTATTTGCGAGTCAGTCTTAGGCTAGGTTAGATTTTTAGCATCTCAGAGTTGAGATATAATTATACAGCCATACCATTAAAAACCAGACTACTGAATGTGAAAATCTAGCCTCAGACTGACCAAAAAAGGAGATGATGTTTAATTGAGTTGTGATTTTGGCTACGTTACAACAAATGTGTGAGTCCGAGGATAGATTTTACTTGACAATGTGGCCTGATACCTCCGTATCGTTACTACATTCTATTCAGGATAGATTTTTTACTTGACAATGTGGCCTGATACCTCCGTATCGTTACTACATTCTATTCAGGGTAGATTTTACTTGAGACTGTGAGTCCTGATACCTCCGTATCGTTACTACATTCTATTCACCTAAAACTAAGAATAAAGGGTAAAAAAATACCAAAAAACATGTCACATTTTTATTGATTCCTCAATTATCATAGTTTAATACTTTGAAGCCTTTGAAAGTTGGGGTATTGTTTGCGTGTTTCATAACCCTCTAATACAATCTTGATAGTTTAGGATAATTATATTCACCTAAAACATGTCCATTTATACAGACATACCATCCATATTCTTCCTTATAGAAAAACGGGTGTGATATTCACCTAAAACCAGTATACTGAATGTGGAAATCTAACCCTCGGACTGACCAAGTGTTGTAGCGATCCTCGAGAAACTTTGTGTTCAAGAATGTGACTACCAAATATGTCTGACCTCTCAAAGTCGAGGTGTGGGGGTTTCCAACTTATAGTGTCTCGATTTGCGAGTCAGTCTTAGGCTAGGTTAGATTTGTAGCATCTCAGAGTTGAGATATAATTATACAGTCATACCATTAAAACCAGACTACTGAATGTGAAAATCTAGCCTCAGACTGACCAAAAAAGGAGATGATGTTTAATTGAGTTGTGATTTTGGCTACGTTACAACAAATGTGTGAGTCCGAGGATAGATTTTACTTGACAATGTGGCCTGATACCTCCGTATCGTTACTACATTCTATTCGGGGTAGATTTTACTTGACACTGTTAGTCCTGATACCTCCGTATAGTTACTACATACATTCTATTCACCTAAAACTAAGAATAAAGGATAAAAAATACCAAAAACGTGTCACATTTTTATTGATTCCTCAATCATCATAGTTTAATACTTTGAAGCCTTTGAAAGTTGGGGTATTGTTCTCAGCATATATCCTATCTATGAGAGAGTCTTGAAAGACCATATTGAAGTGGAACTCTTTACTGCCCAGATAGAGGCAACTAGGTAGTTTTGTAGTGTCGGCCATAAAGTCGTCCAAGCTCTGTTTTTCAACATTGCCGTTGATGATGCTGGTCACCTTGGTGTGTTTCAAGTTCTCGATTTCTATGATGGACACTTTGGATATGACAACTTTGAGATGATCGGGAATACTAGACAGTAGAAACTGGGTGTACAATTTGAACTCGGACGTGTCTATATCATCACTATGGTCGGATCTGTGCCAATCCATTTCTCCGGTCATGTTTTTCAGTACTATAATCGAGAAGTCTCCGTTCGGTCGCAGGCAGTCGAGAACACGTTTACCGTCGTTGCACGCATTTTCTAAGTTGTAATCTATCACTACCCAATATTGTAGCATACCATGTTCAAAAGGACCCTCATCATTTTCGTCGTCGTGATACTCGTTCCTTCTCTTTTTGTTTTTTTTTATCTTCTTATTCCTCTGGTCGTCATCATCTTCACCGCCACTCTTCTCACTAGCAGCGCGCTTTTTGGGTGATGCGGCCCCTCGACTACTTCTACTGGAAGTTGTCGCTCCATTCATCCTCTATCTGTTTGTGTAGCTGGTGTCTCAGAATGTGTATGTCCAAATAGCTTATCTATGGCCGATCGGGTCGTCTGGTTGAGGGGTGGAGCTCTCTCTCTCTCTCTCGCTATCGCTCGTCAGGTAAAACATAGACAATGGATCCAAAAAAGTATCCCTCAAGTCGAAATCTCCCCTATGTACAGTCGACGCTCGATTTAACGGACTAATAGGGGGGAGACCAAGTCCGTTGCTGGAAAAAGTCCGTAGCTGGAAAATTGCCTTCGTCTTTTTTTTTTTTTTTTTTTTTTTTTTTTTTTTTTTTTTTTTTATATATATATTGAGGGCCACGTTGTGCTGTACTGTCCCTGAAAACATAATAAAGGTCTTATTTGTCATTGATATGATAAATTTCACATGGAAAAAAAAAAAAAAAGGAAGGATATCCCCTCCTCTGTAGGCCTACTCCCTCCCCTCCCCGTCCCGCCTCAACCCCGACCCCGTTACTGTGATAATGTTGATAAGCCTTGTGCTACACCCTATTGATAATGCAAAACTATTGAACACACTTAAAAGTGTATGTTATTTGGTCTCTATATAATCTGTGAATCATTTCCGATATGATAGAATTAAAGACATTTTTTCCACCAACTCATAATCAGCAAAAACGACACAAATGTCAATTAAAAACATGTTATAATATTTCCCCATCATTTTGTGTATACCGTGGGAACAAAAAAAAAAAAAAAATCTATCAAACGTAAATCTCCCGTCTGGGAAGCTCGGCGCATAGACGGAGGGGAGGGTTGAAATATTTCTTTGACTATCTTATTTATTATTTATCTATGTGCTGGAAGGATATTATATTTTTCAATTCCATCACATTAGAAATGATTCAAAGATTACAAAAAGTCCAAATAAGACATAGTTATGTTAATGTATAAGGGATTTAGGTAGTGCATTAGAGAGATAGATAGATAGAAAGAGAGTGTATATCGAGGGAAAAAAACAAAACAAAAAATCTATCAAACGTAAATCTACCATCTCTGCTCGCACGGAGGGGAGAGTTGAAATATTTTGTTGACTATCTTATTTATTATTTATCTATGTGCTGGAAGGATATTATATTTTTCAATTCCATCACATTAGAAATGATTCAAAGATTACAAAAAGTCCAAATAAGACATAGTTATGTTAATGTATAAGGGATTTAGGTAGTGCATTAGAGAGATAAATAGATAGAGCAACGGACTTTGCTCCAATTTTTTTTAGAGCAACGGACTTTGTCCGTTGCTGGGTCCATTGTCCGGCTATGGACAGAGTCCGTTAAATCCGAAATCCGTTGTATCGGGGTCCGTTAAATCGAGCGTCGACTGTATACCCTAAAAAACGTCTCCTAATCCTGCCACAGCCATTAGTCCCAGGGTATTTGTTACCTTTCCAATTTTCCTTTACCCTCTCTGAAGGCAGCTGTTCTATGGGCGTACGAGTTACAACCAGAGACATATAGGTTGAAGTTCCGGGGTGTTACGAAGGGTTGTGAGTGCAGTTTTCTAGAACATGTCCGGGAACTATCTTAATGTATTGAGAAATTGGCTGAGGTCAGAGAAGGTGACCCCCAGAAAGGAACGCAAAATTTAAGCTGCGCCCCCTGCCTGCACTCCGAGTTCAAATTTTACCGTTCCTTACTCCTCTATACTGGTTGTGCGCACCGGATCGCAGAGTACAGAGCACCAAATCGGCGCGCCCACGCCCACCACTGATAAGGTGTTCATATTCGGTGAACAGTTGATATCTCCCACGTATCCCGTTATCCGCCTTGCACTTCAAAAGACGTAGTTACTGCATGGTAGAGGATATAATTATAGATGGGTTGTGGTCTCAGAATGTTTAGGGGAATTATATATATATATATATATATATACAAGATAGGCACGGTTTCTGCCAATGTGGAAAAGAAACATGTTTTCTGATTAAATAAAGTTTATTGTAAAAAAAATCATACCACACCATGCACACTCGGTGTGAGTAGTATGGCTCTAAATAAAAAAAAGGTCGAAGAGACCCATAAAAGGATTAGGTCGAATATTGCAATTTAAGATCTAAATTGAATGGGCCGAAAAATCGCCTATGGTACTCAGCCACTGCTGTTAGGTGATGTTGGTACTCTACGGCTCCCATATTCAAGGTGTCGTCGAAGGATTTATCAAAATTAAATAATCTTGAATTATATATAAAATTAAGATAGTTTTTTTTAATGTTTAGTACACATAGTAAATGTAAATACAAAACTAAAATGAATAGAAAAAAAATATTTCTATGATGGAGCGCCAGGGCAAGACTGCTCAATAATACAATGGTAACCATAGACAATTGCATTGTCGTATATTCCGGTCGAACCGCAGAATCAATTGCACTCCGGAGCACCAATCTTCGTGCATTATAACCAATTACACGGCCGTAAACCGACCCCTGTTGTAAAATTTCCGAGAGGTCATTCTTAACTTTATCAATTTTGGCTTGACTGTCGAATTGTTCGATATGCTTTTCTCCGCCAATAGGTTGTCCGTAGTGATTGATGGTTCTCGAGCCTAGGTATTGATAATACTTGTTCATATACATAATATTCTCCTCTTCGGCAAACATTGGTTTATCGTTATATATTTCGGAGAGAGTTTCACCCGTTGCGGGATTAATAGTTGTTTCAAAGCTATTGTCAACAAGGGTGAGATTTGATTCAACCACCAAATTTAGTAAATCATGGGGACTGAATGGTGCCGTTTTGGCGTTCACGTCGGTAATATTCATTTTTGTTCGAAAAGATTCGTTAAGGGAATGGGCGTATTTTTCTAGGTCGGATTTGTATTTGATTTCATTCATCCAACTGGTGTCTATAGCAAAATCCAAGATTAGTCCTAAAATTGAGATAAATGTCAGAACCATGGCCACTACATTGAAGGCCATGGTTGCGAGTTTGGCCAATAACTTTAACATTTGAACTGCAACTTTAACCATAGTCTTAACAGCCAATCCTATTATTTTTCGGCTGACAGAGGCCACTACAAAGTAGGAGGCCGCTTTAACACCAGCTCGAGCACTCAGTTTAGTCATTATCGAACTTGATAATTTAGAGGAGACCTTTTTACTACCCTTGGCCAAGATATCCAAACTTTTATCCACAAGAAGATCGGCTCCCAAATTGGCAACTATATTATCCATAAAATTAAAATCTTTGTTTGGGTTTCCTATTAAACTTCCAATATTGACGAGATCTTCCCATATCTTTAACCCCAAATTGGTAACGGGAGCAGCCCAAAATTGTTCAACGGGACGGTAGGCTATGGGTTTTAAATCGTCGCCGAGTTTCGCTTCCCTCTTCATTTTTCTTTGAGTAACCGAATAATAATGATAAGATGTATTACAGGGAGCATCTGTAAGGGGGGAAACTATATTGGTGTTAAATTTCAACAATAAATTTAATATTACGATAAATTTGTCCTTTTCTTCGGGTGATAGCTGGATATTTGCAATTTCGTTCAAAAATAGCTTCTTAATCTCATCTTTGTTGGTATTCAAAGATAATTTAGTAAAGAGAACAAGTAAATCATTTATGAGACCGTACACATCGTCATCTTTGAAGACATTGTAATGTTTATGGCTGTATAACGAGAAGTATCTTTTTATGAGCTTGTGTAATCCGCCATCTTTACTCAGTTGGCTATGGTAGCCATCGGTATGGTGATTAGCACGCAACAAAAGGGATCGCAATAGGCGCTTGTATTGGCTGGGTTCACTAAGATCTACCCTTTGGGTGTCATCTAAAGTAATTTCTCTGGCCGAGGGACCAATTCTAGTTATTCGTGGTAGACTATTTTGGATGGCATTCTTATTTTCCCGATAGAGAAAATTGGTCAAGACATCGCCGAGAAAAAATCTTGCTATATAACCACCCACACTCGTATAACAATCTTGACCAATTGGATCATATTCTTTTTGGAAATATTGACAGTAGGCGTAATTGGGTGTCATGGCGGAAACGGTTTGGTCAGTTATACTGAAGGGTGGCAAGTCTGGACTATTGAAAGCTTCTATTTTTCCAGCGGCACTGTAGCGGGAGACTGGTATGGTGGCCCATGTCAAAAATTGGGGATTGATTGCCCTACAGTTTCCATCCCTATCTAGTCCCGGTAAAAAATAGTTACCCTCGGGCATTGGTCTGCCAGACTGAGGATCGATATTTCTGGTTATTGTAAAGCACGCACGTTGACAGGTTTGATATTGTATACCACCCGAATCCACCTCAGATATCACGGAATCATAAAAATCACAGCTTTTGTCATGTTCGTCGTGCTTATAATATTTGGCGGGGTCATTTGGGTGACAATTGAAGGCGGTGCAATCAAAGATATCGACATCCCATTCCAGCTCCATATAATCATCAATTATTTGATTTTCTTCGGTGTATACACCAACACCTTTCCATCCATTTTTTCCTTTATTTCTCAATGTCATGCCTAGAAAAAGATCGGGCCTATGCTTTAGCGCCAATTGGTAACGGTGTTGTTCGGTTGCTTTGTGGGCGTACACCATTGCCTGACTCAGATCTGTATCGGATAAAGTCGCCATAATAGTTATCCATTGGGGTAATTTAAAACAAATCATTTATTTATTTATTTATTATTTCTTTTAAATTATCATTTAATTTGATAATCTCACCCAATTCAATAACAAATTGATTATACATCGATAGAAAATTAAGTTTCGTTATAGCACACTCGTTGCTTCCAATTATTGTCACAGGTGGAATAAGCCACAAGTTACCGGGAATGGTCTTAAATGATGTGTAATTGATGTGGTATATATTTAACCCTAGGTAATGAAGATATTTCACAAACATTAAAGAAGATTTGATATATTCATCAACCATAGGCACTATTTCAACAATCATGATTTATTGTTAGTTAGCTTTAAAATATACAAATTTATTTTAGGAGTAAGATTTCTAGAACAATATGGCTAATTACATTACCCAAATTTCTGTTATTTAGTTGGGTGTACATATATGTACTATTATTATAGTTTTCTAACATGTATTTGGCTTCTTTAACAATAGCGTTTGAAATTTTAACATTATCTAGCCACCTTCTTAAAGATATGGGAAAGTTCATAGCGGACAAAATATGTTTAAACTTATCGCTCCGTCTCTGGCGACATGCCTTCACCAACATTTGATAACGTTCAATACCAACTGTTTTGTTAGCATCGTATCCAAGTCCAAAAAAGGAATAGAACTGTTCTAGGGTGTCATACATTTCCGTCTCGTATTTACGTTGACGTCTTTTCATATTTGTAAAGGCCCACTGTAGTAGCAATGCAATATCCCCACCAAAACAATAAGTTGTTATGATATCTTCCCAATCAACAGAGAAAATTGGATATGCTACAATATGGGGTATTAATTGAGGAAAATCTAGACAGGGCATTTGTCATATAATATATAATTTCGTAAATATCTTTTCCAACAATTGGATTGGCCATTAACTCGGCCACCGAGAATTGAATCGCACCCGATTCCATATCTCTAGTATATAGACAGGCAATATTTTTCGGACATTTCCTAGAATTTAGCGACACATTGTGTATTTGTTCGCCACCTATAGCGACAAATGCACCATTTAATGCAGCCTGCTTGGCTATGGTTGAGTGAATTATTGAAATATCCTCGGGAATTGGGTGATTAGGTATCATTTCGATATTGTTTGGGTGATTAGGTATCATTTCGGTAAAATAATACTTTGTATTGATACGCATGGGTTGTTGTTCACATCCCAAAATTGTATCCATTTGTTCATAGCCATATAACTTAGCACACTGACCAGATACTCTTATTCGTGCAGCGGACATTGCATCTTCCATATTAGCGACGAATAAATCGGTTTGGCTTTCATTTACAGCCTCAACAATATGTTGACACAAGGATGATTTACCAAGAGCAATGGGGAATCCTTCTATTACCACCCCATGAACAACAATATCTCCTTTTTTTCTTTGGCTTTTGTCTATTCTTTCGGATGAAATAAGTCTCCTTTCGGAGAGATTCCCCCAATTTGAAGATGATGTCATTATTATCCGAAACGTAGTAAGGGGGTCAATACATATGGTTTGTTGGCTCCTCCATCATATGTGTGGTATTTATATACCGTAGACCGGCCTGCACGAGCTTGGAAAATAAATCCCTCGTTTTTTTAGCTTCGCTCAACCACCCCCACCTCCCACATACTCACAAATATTCCCCAGATATAATAACATACACACCGAATATTAACACCTTACTCTACATACCACGTACACTGGTTTTAGGTGAATATCACACCCGTTAACTGTAATAAATAGTTATGTCAGGGGTTTTTCTATTTCGTCAAGGATGACTGAATGGAAAGGTGAATTTCGCAAGTCGGTACAACAGGATACGTGATATTTATGGCGTAACACACCCTCTCCCCCTTTCATTCCCAGCATATATGGCACGTATACATACGTACAAGTCTGTATTATAGCATGACAGTGCTCTACGTACAAGATATACGTGATATGTATGGCGTAAACCACACTCTCAGCTCATAAATTGCCGCCAAACCTCCAACACATTTCATTCCCGCCTAAAAATTCTCTTATAATTCCCTTATATATTGCAATTTTTGGTCACTATGAGGCATATTCATTGTTATATGGGTGGCCTACACACGTATACATACTCTACATAGCCTAAAAGGGCTCAAAAATGGACATATACGTGATAATACGCCGTAACCCACCCCCTCCTCCTACCCCCCTCGCGCGTAAATATTCGGCGGGGAAATCTCGCCGTTCGATGACAATCTAGCCGCGCGGTGCCATTCGCTCCACATTTTTCAACTACGGACCGTTCCCCCACCCCCCCCCAGACATTTTTTGGGGGGTCAAATATATATGGGCCGATGCCCGCAAACATTCCCTACACGATGATGTACTTTTTATCGAAATTTGCAATAGGTGTGAGGGGATATGACAGGTGTGAGAGGATAAAACAGGTAACTCATTAGATATACGTCCGTGGTAGCACAGTGGGTTAGCGCGCGGGCCTGGTGGTGATGGTGATGCGTCACTAACCAGGGTTCGAACCCCACCCAAGGCATCTCAAAACCTGTGGGTTTTTAGGGGGGTTAAATTCCCTTAAGAAGACTATATTTTAGCATATAAGAAATTTGGTCAGTCTGAGGCTAGATTTCGACAGTCAGCCGCCACATAATTAGCCCCCAAAACCCTTTCAAGGTAATTAAAAAGAATGGTGGACACTGCCTATACATCCCAACTGTAACTCACGTAGGCTATGCATATGTGAATGGAAAAAACAACCACATGTGGCAATCCATGGCTTCTAACCCAGGACGCTCTTGCCTAAAATACCAGAAATCCGGTAACGATGAAGAAGTGGCTTTCAAACTATCCATGGATTATGACTCCTATGAGCTGGGACACAATAGTAACTACAGTTTAACAGTAAATGCCACCCTAAGTAATATAAAAAGGTGCTGCAGTCAACTCCCTATAAATATGTTGATGGTGACCGACGCTGAAATTAGAAATGTAAGTGACATTATAAAAGAGGCTTTTCAAATATTCACCGTTGGTGTAGGAGACGGTGTTTCCTCTGACTTACTCAAGAGTCTGAAAATAAATCCCAAATGTAAAAATTCGAAATGTTTTTGGGTTTGATGACAAAACCCTGTGTGGACAAACTCCAAGTACATCTATACATTTCAGATAATGCTGTTGAAAAGTCTGACTTCACTAGACACATTTAAACACAGGATGTAATTATTGTATAGCAAGCCAATGGTGTTCAAATTAATATTGAATTAATTACAATAAATTGTATTTAACCAGAACATTCATTTAATTTCCACCTTGACTTAAACATAAGCGTAAACTCTCAGAACAAAAATATTTTGGAGAAAACTGGCTATACCGCTTTATGTGTACTCTGAAATGCTAAGGGTTAGTTAATGGAATTGTACTATATATCGAGAACAGTTACCACGCCCTCGAGCTCATATATATATATAT